>VZTO01004651.1:767-18390 GCA_013400615.1 Syrrhaptes paradoxus | reverse complement strand
TGGGGGGGCAGGGGAGGCTTTCTTCAGGTGAAAATTAGCTCTATTTAGTTATCCTGTACTGCAGTGTGCAGTTAGAGTTCAAATTTAACAAATTTAAGCAAATCTAGAAGGCTGTTTTTGAGAATCTGGCCCATATTGCAGAGTATTTTCATGACTAAAAGTGCTAATTGAAAATTCACAAAATACAGTGTGCATCACATGCAAACGTCCCTCCCCCCAAAAAAGGCAATAAAATGTGGACATGAGGAAATAGTTCGAAGTTATTTACAAGTAATATCCATGCATAGATTTTTCTCACAGATCTGATTGTTGTTAATCTAGAATAAAAATCCATCGATCTGTATTGTTACCACTACTCATCTATCACTTAAACATAGCTTAAGTGAGAGCCTTGACTGCTGAGAAGGACCACGTTAGTGCCTCCTGGCCAACAAGTGCATTGCCCCACCTGTCCATTATGTGCCAATCACAGTGCTTCCAAAGTTGACTGACAAGCAACTTGGATGTCCATGCAGCCAAGTGGGGTGGTCATCTAAGAGGGTAACCATTCCTTACTCAAGCTACCCCCACTTGTCCGTCAGATCCCTGAGACCTATTGGGATGCATTCTTCTCACCTAATTTTGGAGGTCTGCATTTAAGCTAGTCATCTGAGGTCCCCTTTTAATCAGTGAAGAGAAGTGGGCCCTTGTAGGATGTGAGTTATCTGACACACATAATTATTTGCTTCTGGGTTATATGAATTGTGCCAAAGCAGCACCTGTTTCTTTGCATTCAGAGAGATCAAAATGACTAGCTCATATCCAGGCATCTGTGTGTTTGGTTGGATTAATCTCATGTATTGGTTGTATCCAGTCCTTATGCTGAACCTGTGAAAAAGAGAAGATCTTGTCCATAATGCTGGTATTAAAATTGAACAAGTAACAGCAGAAGGTTTAGTAGGTTTTCCTCATGTGTTGCTTGGACACTGGAATTACTGAGAAGCAGTGGCACTCCATGAGGTGAAAGGAAAATAATTGAGATATGTAATTTAAATATTTCTTAAACAAAAGTTACGCTTTTTGTGTCCCATGAATATAAATTCATTGTCCGTCCAATAAAAGCCTAGACACATGATATGCTTTAAGACATCAGCCAAGATTTTTCAGCATAAGGCAATTCTTCAGTTGCAAGCAGTACACTCAACTACAGATACAAATAAATTAGTTGCTCTGGACAGAGCATTATGTGTCCAAAATTGTATTAGATGTTAACTGAATTATTCTGACTTGGAACTCATAGATTGTAGTACTTTGATTTTTCTGTAATTTAAGACTGACTATGCATTTTCCATTTTCTATATGATGAGCCTAATACTGGACTCCATTAAGTTCTTTTTCAGTGCAGATTCATACAGGTGGAGCATAAGTAACATACAGGTGCCCTTTATTCAGATGCAGTAGAGATTTACTTTGTGGAATAGTTGGGACTGTGGAGGTGCTTACTGAGACCGTATTAACCACAGCAATTTCCATGTTAGAGTGAACCCATGGGACCCTATCAGTCACCAAGGTAAAGCAGCATAAAACATACTTGAACTTGTATTGAAGACCAGTTGCTAAATTTCAGCTGGCCTCATGGCAAACTGAAGCATGTATTTAGCTGTTTTAACTTGGATGGAATGGTTCTATGTGATGTGTTTTGTCAGCTGAGAATTTATCTTACGAACACGGAGTACCTGTAACTAACACATCAGGGGCTCAGTCTATGTTGGAATATGTCCCACAGACAGTGGAAAGGAGGACTCACTTCTAATCCAGTTCAACATATATTTTTGGAGTAAAAAAAGTTGAGTCATAATAAAAAGTCTGTCTTCCATTACATCTTCCAGGAAAAATATTAAAAATACTTCACTTATGGCATTTGCACATGGTTGAAGAGCACTGTATTCTGTTAAATAGTTTTCTTCCAGAATACTCTTGTTCACTAACTGTAATTGATCTTTCCTGAATAAATGGTGAAGATAATTTTTTTTTCTTTTTATAATAGTACCATTGCTATTTTTTGAGAGTGAGGGAAAGATGTGTTGGGCTGGGCTAACACTTAGTAGGACAGTGATCTTGAAATCTCCTGGAGAGACAAATGAATAAGCACAGAAAAGGAAAAAAAAATCCCTAAAGCCTACAATAAGGTGAAAAAAGGAAGAAACATCCACAGTGTGACAACAAAAACCAAAGGAGTTGCCTAACACAGTTCCATGCACTTACACCTCACAAGTAACTTCTACCATCATATATTGTATTTAGTAGTGCACACTGCTCATCTATGAGTGCTCTGGTTATATGTAGTTCCTCAGATTATGGGCCAGGGTATGTTGAGCACATTATGGATATAAAATATTTGTCTATATGTACATAAAGAATTATATATATAATGTATATCATAATGTCTGAGATTTTTTAAACTTATAGAACTAATTACCTAACTCCCAGTAACACTAATAGGGTTGATCTGCTCCATTGGGTTTTAAAAATTTTAATGGCATTCACTGTATGTGCATAGTACTTCCCAAACTTCCTTGGCTTGTTATCTGGAAATGGACAGCCTCTCTTTTCCTCACAGGCAGAAAAAACATTTTCAAACTGGCTTTCAGAAAGCTGCCTGGTCACCTGAAGCTGACCTGTCTACTGCCACCACACCAAAACCCCTTCTACTGGTTCTTTTCTGACAACTAATTACTGTAGAAATCATCAGTGATCATAAAGGGTAAGCAAGGTGCCCGTGAGCCAGCATCTCTAGTAAGATGTAGTCCATGCTATAAAAAGTTTGAGTCCTTCTGCTGAAGTCACCAAAGATGTTTAAACAGTATATAAATTATTTCCTTTTAAATAGGCATTTATAGACACTTAATGAGGTTAAAATGAGGGAAATTTTCAAGAGAATATAAGTATATGCTAGCATATGGTATAAAACAATGTGCTGAATTTTAGAAGGAAAATGGTTGATGAAAAAGCATGAGGTTAAAAAACAGATTAGAGTTAAAATATATTTCCATATTGTATACGTGAGATAATATAACACCAGTTCAGTGAAATCTATTTGTGTGTTTAAATATTCTAGACGAGTATCTCTTACATTTCTTTTCTGCAAGAGATTTCCCAAGTACATCTCTCTTCTGAAGGGTTTAGTATATCTGACTTTTCATACGTGTGCAATTAAACTGGAATAAAAAATGCCAAGTCATGACACTGTAGATATGGGAAAAAAATATTGAAAAGATCTGTTTCAAAATCATTTGAAGTTTTCATACCTGTTCTACTTTGTTCCTGTCCAAAATTTTGACCTATGCCTAAGCATCTGAGCACTTTGACTAGCAGGTAACTACACATCTCAGTAATAATATATGTACTGTGCCATGCTCAGAAACTCCTGAATTTGTAAACAGTTACATGTTCGTGCAGCTTAATTCACATAAGGAGGCTGATTAGAAATAGGACCATTTACATGAGTAGAGTTAGGCATAAAGGACTTGCAAATCCAAGTCCCTATAAAGTATTTGTAAAGCAGCATGAGATTACGTATTTTGTCATTTTTTTTAACTTCAGTACTACACATGGTTTCCTTGAGGATTCCAGTATATTCATTGATACTATCACAGAACCTCCTGCACATATTGTTCTTGATATGTGAGGAGATATTGCTGACTTTTTTCTTCATTTGAGAAATACACGTTTTGGTGAGTATTCATCTCTAATGTACACATCATCAAGCTGATTACAAATTTGTGAATAAACTCTAACATTATACTAATACTTCTCATTATTGACAATTCAGTGAAGAACTCCTAAGGAGTTCAGCATGTATGTTGAGCAGTAGATAAGCCAAAACCCTGGGACTGAAAATTCACAAATCAAAGAGAAATGTATTTCTCCGTATTATGAATTGTTCCATTTTTGTCTTAGGAAGATTCTGCTGTAAAACACCAGCATTTCCAAATCCTGCTGAAAGATTTTAATAAACTTCTTGATGGAGTAATTCCTGGGACAATGCAGTAACTGTGAGGAAAATGTTTCAGTCTCAATAGGCACTGTTTTGCTGTGACCAAAATTCACGAGTTTGTTACTGACTTCAGTGGCAGTGAGATGAAGCCCTGTGTTCCACACAGACTATGTAAGATTCATCTCTCCAAACAGATTATCCTTTCCTGCATCCCACCACTGTTTATGACTGATTTGTTATTAGAGAACCAGCATTTACTACGACACATGCTGTCTTGTCATTCAAATGTATGACTCAAACTTTTTGCTAGTTTTAATTTCTCTCTTGAGAGTTACAGGTTGAGAAGTAGGTTGGTTCTTCAGGGAATGATCCAAAATTAGTTAAATCCATAAAAAGGTGTCTATAGACCGAAACAGGGTTTGGATCAAGGGTTTCTATAAATTTGCATGGAACAGATGGCCTCATTTAATAGGGCAGAAGAGAGTGCACTGAGCATAAAAGGCAATCCTACTACCTCAGGGATGTGATGAAACAGATTATGGTTACCTTCAACATGGCAGAGCTGAATTGCAAGGTACAAAAGGTGATTGCTGNTCCTCTAGAAAATTCCCCAGTCTTCTGGATTTAAATTCAGGATAAAACCACCATCCCCAACAAACAAACAGAACCTACAAAAAAATATGATTAGTCTATCTTCCTTTTTTTTCCTAAACTTATACCATTATGAAATATGATCTCCCGTTCATAATAGCAGCTCTAGCTGATTATTTTCCTCTTTTCACAAGTTGTCCCATACTCCTAGTGCACTGCAGTGTAAATTTTGAGATTTGTCAGTTAATGAAAGGCACAGTAGCAAATAAAATAACTAATGCCCTCCTAGTGGTTCTGTTTACTGAACTCTTTCTTTAATTCCCTATCTCAAGAAAACCATCCTACTCTAAAATTCCTAACACATGAACAAACACATTTTAAAGCTTACGGCCATGATTCCCTATCTGCCTCTCCCCAATAAACAGTTAGCTTTGAATTGGAGCAATTTTATCTCCCAACTTTTTTACATAAGGCAGAGAGGGCTATTTCAGATTGAAAGTGGGCAAAGTTGTTTCTTGGTTAACTGTGGTGAAGGAACTGGATTCAGTCAGTAGTTCAGTGTATGTTGCTCTTACCTATATCCTTCTGTTTGTTTCTGTTGAGGCCAATGTCAAAATGCCCTGATGGTATCAGTTACATTACACAGAGTGACACTGTGANGCACTGCTGTTTTATCTGGAATGGGCTATCAATCACTGTGTTTGGAGTAACTATTTAAAATTACCTACACATCTAATAAGAGTATCTAACAAAAATTNACTGAAGAGCTGGAGACTAACAAAAAGGGCTTGTTCTTGTTTGATGCAGTACAACTCCTATTGGCTTTGGTAACAATGACAGGTACTCTGCACTTCTCAAGATTGCATCTGCAGTTTAACAACAACAACAACAAAAAAACTTTAAAAGATCATGTGAAACCCTATTTACTGAAAGGCAATAGTTTATTTTCTAGCAAAGCAACCTTCATTGTTTTAATTTTGTCATCAGTTTCTAAAAAAAAAAAACAAAAAACAAAAAACAAAACCACTTGCACTTACAGAAAAGATGTAAGAAAAATATTTGACTACCTTATAAAAATTAGCTTTCTCTTGGAAGATAATGTGGTTTTCTCAGGATAACCTCTATTTATGTGTGTTGGTTTTAAACATATCTGAATTAAAAGGGGTTTTAGTCTCTGTCTCTTATGTGACATTAGATTGTACATAACTAAATATGACTTCTCTTCATAGTTTGCTGTTCTAGCATAGCCATAAAATGTGTCAATATATGTGTATATATGAATAACTACTTGATGACAGACACTTTAGATTATATATTTAAGCAGACATGTCAGAACTTTAAAGGCAGATGGCTTCAAATGGTATAATCATAATACTCACAAACTCTTTTATAAACAAACTGTGGCCTCAGCACAGATCTCATTTTTTTTCAGTAGCCTGAAAGCCACCTTTTCTTTAAAGACCCCAGATAATGTTTGTTTTGCCCTTGCTTCTTTTCCTCTTACCAGGATGTATTTTCGTAACGGCAACTACCTGTGACAGCCATTCCTCTCACAGAAAAGCAGCCTTGGTACTGTACCTCCAAGTTGTATCTTCATCGCTTTGAACTTGTGTAGCATTACACACAACAAGCACGATCTACTCATTCTGAGAGACTGAACATTTCACAGCTGGTATTGTTGGTTTCCCCCTGGGACTGCCTCACTGTTCAGAATGACTTTTCTTCACATAATGTATCTCTCATACATGTTACCGCTGCCTTTTTCTTTCTGCCTTTTTGCCAGTTTATAAGAGTATTGTAGGAATAGCCATGAAACAAAAAAACTTAATATACTGATTTGCAGTCCCAAGGGGAATGTACATTAGAAGTGAAGTTGTTATTATTTACTGAAAAGTGCTGTTATCTTCTTTTTTTATTATTATTATCCTATTCCTATGATAATACAGTGTTCCATGTAAACTTTCATGTGCTGGCATGCCTACAAGTTAATAGTGTAATAGAATGCTCAGCTCTCAACATTAGGGTGTTTTTAAGGTGAATTGCATTACATATGCCATCTCTTTGCAGAAAGAATATGGGGTTTGGCAAAGCTACCTGCTGAGCAACATAATAAGATTTTTGTACAAAGTACAAGTTACTGATTATTATTGTATTTTATTTTTCTATGATTTCCTAAGAGGCATTATCAGGTCTTACAGATGGGGTAAGCCTGTTTATTAAGATATTTATTAGCAAATAAAAGTTACAGTACTGGTGGTTATTTTTGAGTTAATGGTGTTTGTTTTGCCTTAAGTTACTAATATAATGATACACAGTGAAGCCTGTCATACATGATCATGCAAACAAAACCCAGCTGCTTAACACAGGGTGGTGTACTAATAAAGATGGACCAGCAATATGTTCTAACACTTGAGACGCTTCAGGGTGTTGTTGGTTTTTTTTCAGCTAAAGAATGCTTAATCATACTGGCCTCTTCTGTGCTTACCTTGTCAAAATGCACATACAGTTAACAACATCAGGAAAACCTATACACATTGGAAGTTCCAAACAACAGCACTCTCTCCTGCTTGAGAAACACTGAGAATCTGAATTTTATCTAGATTTTAATGTGCTATTACAATTCTGCAGTACTGTTCACCCTCCTTACAGTGGTTCACTGAGCTATGCAACTCCTTTCATGCTAGTCCTTGTCCAGTGTTTTTCAAACTCTCACTGACAAATGCTGTTTTAAACCTCATCGTATTATGTAAATAATGCCAGGGCAATACAGTGATTCAAAAAGAAGTGAATGCCATAAACAGTAATCAGACTCTACCTCAAAAAGTTTAAAATCATAATTAGCCTTTAATTTCATAGCATCATGAGCATGTAATACACAACTGAACAGAAGCATGTGTAGATTGATAGAAAATGCATGTCAGATGTCCACAGTCCACTACATCCTGCATATTTTACATGGGAGGAGGATTCTCACTAAGGACTGTCGGGTTTAACATAGTATAGATGATGAATAATGAATATTGCATTTTAGACCTGGTTACAGAAATACCTTTGCCATTCTTTGTTCTTCGTTTAGAACTAGTTCTTAGATACGAACTGATTTCAGTATAAAAAGTAGATGACACCTTCCTCTAACACGTATTTACCCCACAACCTGGTTAGCTTTTAGAAAGTGCTTCAACCTAGAATTTCACTGTGAGATTTATGCTATTTGCTTTTCCTCTAATGGCTCATGATGTCACTATGAGGGAATCTCATATTTTAGTCAGAACCTTTCTGGATACAGGGAAATCATGATTGCAATTTACCTTAAACCTTTAATTATAATGAAAGCAACAATGAGAATTAGAAAACCCAAACAACAGACAAAATGTTTGTTATATTTTTTATCATTAAAGTTTAATGTGAAGCACATTTTAACTGGGAGCTTCTGACTTGGGATCATTAGCAAAAAGAACTGTCCACATCACCATCAGTTATTTCTACCGCTCTCACTTCTCTCCCCAGGGCAGAAGTTGTGACAGTAGACTGAAAGCTGTGTCCAGTATAGAATCATTAAGGTTGGAAAAGACCTCAAGGATCATCAAGTCCAACCGTCAGCCCACACCACCTAACTCACTAAACCATGTCCCTAAGCACCACATCTACATGTTTCTTGAACACCTCCAGGGATGGTGACTCCACCACTTNACCTCAATGTCCTTCTTGTGGTGAGGGGCCCAAAACTGAACACAGGATTCAAGGTGTGGCCTCACCAGTGCCAAGCAGAGGGGCACAATCACTTCCCTAGTCCTGCTGGCCACACTATTTCTGATGCAGGCCAGGATGCCATTGGCCTTCTTGGCCACCTGGGCACACTGCTGGCTCATGTTCAGCTGTCTGTCGACCAGCACCCCCAGGTCCCTCTCTGCTGGGCGGCTTTCCAGCCACTCTGCCCCGAGCCTGTAGTGTTGCAGGGGGTTGTTGTGACCAAAGTGCAGGACACAGCACTTGGCTTTATTGAAAGTATAGTTAAAACTGGATTAGGATTTTTCATGAGGGGTGTGGCTCTGTGAAAGAATATTGATTCTCCAAGCCAAGGCGCAGTACAGACCTCCTTTCAGGAAGCAGAGGCAGAATCGTGGATTCCACCCCTCAGTCATTGCTTACCTTCTGTTTAAAAGTGATATGCTTAAAATCTGGAATTACTGGAATACCAGATTGTAGTGAGGGGAGTGTACAAAACTGAGTTGTTCCAGGTAGTTGGCTTGCACTGCCAGTCTGTGAGGGATGAGCATGGGGCAGCATGCTGAGCCTCTTGCCTCAACTTCTGCCTGAGAAAAATAAGGGACTCACTACAGTAAGTCTTGTAGGACAAATTTATTATAAGGCAAGAGCAAGGAGCGCTGGGCAGCACGGGGGATTGCGTGTTCAGCCTTTTATAGAGCTAATTATTACATATTTATTAGGTTTCTCAGTAACTCTATACATATGCATTATTGATCCCCCCTTTACATGCAAATGACGCTTCCTCCCCTCCAGGCAAGCACAGTATCTTCTGGTGGTGGGTCATCGGGGGTCATGAAGATGAAGTAAGATATCTTCCTTACCACTGAACTTTTTACCTCAGTTTCTTGTGCATGCTTTGTAGGTATTTGGCTCCCTTCCAGACTGCAACACTGGTCCTAACCGGTTAAAGCCCCTCTTTCTCTTTCTTATCAGGGATACAACTCATAGCTGTCCCGCCTTGAGTAATAAATCAGGGCCCAGCTCTTGGTCTTATCAGGAACTCTTGCCACAGGCCTTCTGTAGAAGGCCTTCTTTTGTATGACAACTTACTGACACGAATCATGTAACTATATAATCACGAATTATATTCTGTTTTCTCACATGCTTGACCATGTAGGGTCTCAATAGGGGTGAGAGAACAAGGAAAACTCCACTACTGTTCTAGATATGCTCCGGTTTGGAGCTTAAGTGTGTTAAGGAATTTTAAGTTTGTGCAGCAGACCTGGAACCAGTCAGACTGGACCATGCTACATGGCAAAAAATTACTAAGGTGTATTTCTAGACACCATGTCTAGCCTAAACAAGCTGTCTCCTTCCCAAACCCCAGCTGCTGGAGTTACCTAAGTGACAGATGGATTTCAGACTTTCCCTGAATATTGTACTCCACCAAACTGCCTGCTTAGGAACAGGAGTTGCTATGGGCACCTTCATCTTGTTTTTTATTAGGCTGTTCTCCCTACATTAATTGTAGTTCCCAAAAGGATGTCTCTGATCTGTTTTTGACTGACAGCTCCTGTTGCAGCTGTGCTAGAAGGGCAGCAGCGCAGGGGCCAGGAGAGAATGGCACCGCCCTTGCGCACCGAGCATGGAACGGACGCGCTCCCTGAGCGCGAGCGCTCTGCGACGCCTGCCCCGTTTACGGGATAGGTGGACGGGCGCTGCTGAGACGGCAACACGCAAAGCTGCGAGAAATTAGTAGCTGCCCGATTTAGGGCCCGCCTGGCCCAGGAGCCGCGCCGGGCAAAGGTCAGCCCACGCCAGCCCGGTCCAGGCCAGACCGTAACCCCCACTCCTGCCATCTCCTCAAAGACGACCGTTGGCCGGCACGGAAGGGATTGCCTCCGCCGGTGCCGCGCCCCAACCGCTGGCCGGAAGGGCCGGAAGGGGTGGGGCTGTGCGGGCGGGAGCGGGAGGCGGGGCGCAGCCTCGCCGGGGAAGGGATTGGCGGGGGCGGGGTGGTGGTTTCCTTGGGAACGGCTGGTGGCGGCCGGGCCCGGCCGTCGTCTCGCGGGCCGAGGTTTGTGCTGCGGGGGGGGAGTGGGAGTTGCTGGTTGGCTGGCTGTCGGCCGGGCCGGATCTGGCCTCGCTTCCTGTGGGAGATGGTGGAGGGAGTCCAGGCCCTGCGTCCCGCCTGGGCGAGGGGACTCACACCCGCTGCCTGTTGCCGTGGCACTCGGGGAGGGCCCTGCCCGCGGTGTGTCGAGGCCTGGTGCTAGAGCGCCCGCTGGGAGCGAGGGGTGCCGCTGAGGGGGCTCGGCGGCAGGAAGGGAGCCTCGTCCTCCTGTCGGCACTGAGCAGTCCGGCCGCGGTCTTGGCCGCCCGGGGGCTTCCCGGCTGCGGACCCCGGCGCGGGTGGGGCCGTGCTGGGCTCGGGCACCTCTCCCGCTCACACCCAGTGCGGGGGGGTTCGGGCAGAAAAAAGCGCAAAACTATAGCTGGAGTTTTAAATTATGCTGATCTGACAGAGCCTTCTGTGGGCGACTTGGGCAGCCTTGGTATCTCAGCGTTGACATTTGAAGAATCCACGGGAATTAAATGGATTTTCAGTGTCGTTAAGTTTGGAAGCGTCCTCCTCAGGCCCTCTGCCCTGGTGGCCTCAGAAACACGGTGTGTGCAGCGCTCTGTGGATTGTCTCTGTCAGTTTAGCACGCTGGTACTTGGGAGCAGCGGGTTGCAATGTCTTGCTCGGCAGCCCCTGGGAGAGGTGGCTGGGCCTGGCCGGGCATCTCTCGGGGGTGTCGGCAGAGCTGTGCAGCTCGCCTGGTGCTGCTCCTGAGCTGCAAGTCACTACTGCTGTAAATGATTTATGTGACTGGTTTATCTTCAAGAGTTTTGCAGCCTGGTTAGTTACAACAAATGTTAGTCACTGATACTTCAGATGTGCTTACAGTTCTTGATAAAGGTTTATGGAGTTTGATAACAAGTTCCTGGACCAAAACTCTATCCTAAATCATTTTAGGATATGTCTTAACATATGCTATAGCATTGCAGACTAAATGTCAGCTGGCAAAAAAAAAANAAAAAAAAAAAAAAAAAAAGGAATCTGTGTCAGCTGTGACTCTTCACAGCTGAGGAAAAGAATGGGAGAAAACGGGCAGAACAAGAAGTCAGTGGTACATTTTTTCCACATTGTATTGTCAAGTAATGACTTTGCCAGCTGTTATAAAAAACTGATAGAAAAAATGTCTATAATTAAAACGTTACTAGGAACTGTTGTCAAAGAATGTGTACTTAGGATTTGGGTTTAAAACTGAAGCTATAGAAGTATCTTTCAAGTGTGTGCATTTTCTTCTTTTCCAGAAGTACCAGCAAGGTATTTTTTTCAACCTTATTGTCTAGAATATGTAGATAAGGCTTTTGACTGGACTATAAAATAATGTGTTTTGGAGCAGGGTTTTCTCAGGTTAATTTGGTAATAAACAGTAAGCCTTAATCTGCTTTCAGAGTTGTAAGTATATTAAAAAAGCAGTGGGGCATACAGTGAAGGGAGTTAGATGAAAAATCGTGATTTTTTTTTTTCTTTGAGAGAATTACTATAACTGATTTTGGGCTTGTTTAATCTGGCGACAACTGTATGTAGCTGTTACACACATAGCCACTCTGTAGACTTACTACTAAGTCTTAAATCAAAATGCACTATCTATAAAAGGCTCTGAATTTAAAACAACCCAGGCAAATAATACTGTAAACAACAGTGATAGCTTATGTGACTTTATTAAATTCAAAGATTTTTAAATTATTTCTATTAAAATGCAGTTAATTATAATTTTGTAATCAATGCAGAAGGGAGACCAAATATTTGTCATTGGTGGTGTTTTTTTTCTCTTCCTCCTCCTGCCATGATTTTCTGAGGTAATTAAGATTACAATCTGAGTTGTTCAGTGCTGTGTGTTTTTCCTTTATTGAGGGGAAAAACCGGCCTTAACCACTCCACAGAATTCCTCTGGCGTTAATTAAATGATTTGTTACTGAATGTGTCACAAGTATTTCAGCTGTCTGTTTGCTGAAATGATTCTTAGTTGAGTTCATTCAGGATAGGCAAGGGTTGTCCTCTTTGCAAAGTATGTTCGGCCAGCTACCGCAAGGGAACACACTCCTTCAAATATGCTACTGCCAGGTAACTTCAGTCAGTGTCTGGGCAGGAGTAGGAGTTTGGCATCTACCTGAGGTGCGGGTGACTTATGGTGTCTGGCTTCGTGTCTGTTGGATCTGTTATAATCGGTTTCTATTTGTAGTGAACGAGTTCCTAATTTATATGTGTTAATATTGACAAAGCCTGTTACAATTAGAGTTTGAATGGAATTGACAGAGGGTACTTTATTTACTTAAGGGTTCAGTAAATTACATAGCAGTTGCTGAAGAAGGGAAATACTGTTTTGCTTTCTCATCTAAATTATCAGGACTGACTGAACTACTGCAAAGTTGAAGTAAAATGTACTGGCCTTCCTTTTTTTTCCAGTTGGGTGGAAGGTAAGGAGGTATTGCGGTTGTGCTTCTATTTGGACTGTGCAGAATGATGGCAATATTGCTACCCAGTGAATCAAGGACATTGCATTATATAGACAGGGATATAAACAGCCAATCTACTTTTGTGTCTTCGCTGTAATCAGCTTACACTCCATTTACTTAGTGTACCAAGCAAACCTGCTGTGACTGTTCATATAGTCTCTTATTCATGCTATCCTTTTAAAAGTTTAAGGACTGCTTAGCCACATGCCCACCTACTGTGCTAGCGCTGCTGTATATGTAACGGTTTTCCAACAGCTATTTCCTTCTCTGATTTTCTGAACAACAGGTGATCCCTGTGTATTTGAGCCAGAATTATGGGATTGTTTGACAAGCTGGCGGGATGGCTTGGGCTGAAGAAAAAGGAGGTTCATGTTTTGTGCCTTGGTTTGGACAATAGTGGCAAAACAACGATCATAAATAAACTTAAACCTTCAAATGTAAGTAGCCTACTTAGTTTACTTTTGGTGTTTTTACTGCAAAGCTGATGTTTGTTTAAACTGTTTTTGTGTGATGTTATACTAAATGTAACCATGGAAAAGATGTGAAGAGCTTTTTCGATTTAGTGTAGTGGAA
This sequence comes from Syrrhaptes paradoxus, assembly GCA_013400615.1. Lineage (NCBI taxonomy): Eukaryota > Metazoa > Chordata > Aves > Pterocliformes > Pteroclidae > Syrrhaptes > Syrrhaptes paradoxus. The sequence continues at coordinate 4,973 of VZTO01004651.1, read as the reverse complement.
CAAATACATTTGAAGAGTTTCCAACTCACTAAAACTACACGTACGCATCCACGTGCATATTATGAAAACTTCTCCTAAAAAAAAAAACACTGTTAATGTGGCACATTAGGAGGGGTTTATGATGGCCAAAATTGGGATTGGAAATGGTTTTCTTAAGTAACTTCAAATAATTGCTACAAGACTGCAGTTCTGTGTTGTGTAACAGCTTGTACTTGTCTGCATTTGTTATGTTTCTTTTAAGCTCTTACTGAGAAATAATAAGTATATAATTAAATAATAAGATAGGAAATAACGTGAACATGCACACTTAATGGTGACTTCAGCATTTTTAAAGCAGAATAGCTTTCAAAATAAGTAGCATTTATACTTACAGTTCATTCATCCAGTGAAAAGTGTTACAGGCCACTAAGAGTGCATAATATTCTGAGCAAAACTTAAAGTAGGATTACCATATTTCAAGGTATGTTTATAGAATAGAAATGGATACATTTTGGTAGGCATGTTCAAAGCCAAAGGCTTGTGCATCTTGTTTATGTGCATCTAGGAAACCATGATTTCTGTTTTTTAATTATTTGTGTTTTTTTTTAATTTTCATTGAACTTTTCCTGAAGAATACCACTGGACATTGTTTAAAAAGAAATGTAACATGGTAAAAGAGTCTGCTGCTCTTCCATTCCTGGCAATTATTCTTCCACTGAAAATTAAATAGATTTATAAACAAAGTTTATAAACTGGTTGCTATCTGCTACCAGTTGTTTGAAGGAAATGCTACAGTTTGTACCAGGCAAATTAAATATTTATGTAATTTTTGAGACCTTTATTGTAGGAGGGTTTTATGTCATGCCTTAAGCAGTATAGGATTCCCAACTAGAGTTGAATGCAAACTTCAAGATTTTTCAGAGGAATAGGTATTAGAGAAGATCCCAAGGGAATTACACAAGTAGAATAAATAGAATTTGTTTGCTTTACTGTAAGTGGCGTAATGAGAATTTGCTTCTGAATGTTTTGATTTCATGTGATGCTTCAGGAGGGTAGCTTTCCATACAACATAAGTCCTATCCTTGCAAGACGCGACAAATTCTCTAATGTGCAATGTCATTAAATCAGACTTGATTAAATTGATTATTTTTAGGAAGTTCAATGGGCAGATGATTTTGAGTTCTGGATCAACCCAGTCTTCTTAAGAAGGACTGCTATTTTGCCCTAGGACCAGTATGTTAATTGCCTGGTGAATACAAGTGTTTCTCCATCTGTTTGCAGTTGTTTCTTCTGGGCCTGATAAATACATTTGAAAGAAATGTTAAAGAAATAACACCTCTCCTACTCTGCACAATTTTCCCCTTGGTGGCAGGAGCTGTTGACTAAATGGTTTATGGTGGTGGAATGGACTTCCATAATGAAGCTGCAGGTGAACAAACTAAGTTTGCTTCACTTCTGTGCAAGGAGTCAACTGCTTATAGATAGTGTTTTTAATAAGGGGCTCTCAAAAGTCTGTGAAAGGATTGCATATCACTTTCTCAAACACCTCTGCAGTCTAGGGAATGTGATCTTTCTCCTTGTTCAATATCAATGCTTCCTAAATGAGCTATTCTGTTGTACCAACTTAGCTGATAGGTTTCTTGGCTAGCTCAGCAGTAAACCTGTCTCTTATCAGACAGATCTATTAATAACACTTTATGTTTTAGCCATTCCTCTGTGATAAATGGTGATTCCTTCCAGTGGTCTGGTAGTTTGAACAGAGCTATAGTTAGGCCATTGTGTAATGTCTATTGTATAATTCCCAATGCCAAATGGACTCCTCCAGCCTGTTGACAGAATATGGCCGATCTAATATCTTGATAGAAGTATGCCCTCTTTTATCTAAGAGGCTTGGGGTATTATGCAGGCTTGTTTGGGTTGACATTGTGATTTCCAAAGTGATTGTGAACTTTGATTTCAGTCATAATCTTCAAGCTGTTATCTTCCATGTTAAGCTATCTCCTGTTTATTTCATAGGTAATATCCATACTTATGTATACACACAGATTAATGTAAAGAGTGGAATCTCACTCTTAATGCTAAAATGTCTTCAATATCAATGCTTTTGTCCAATAGTGTTCACTATATTTCCTAGAAAACATTAAACCTTGATTTTGAACTACTGTACTTTTCTGGCAACTTTTTTAATATAATGTATCTGGATTTGTAGAAGGTTTTTGTATTTGGGGAAAAAAAGATCGTGTTTCAACTATATTTCAATATTTACATTTTCTAACTTCATTTTAAAATTTGTACTTTCATTCCTTTAAAGGCTCAAAGTCAGGACATCGTTCCAACAATAGGATTCAGTATAGAGAAATTCAAGACATCAAGGTAGTAGTTTCTTTCATTTTCTCAATTTAGCAGTAGCAGTTAATATACAGTAGTTGTACTTAATTATCTTATTTCAGTGGGTGTAACTGAGTATAATGTGTGGTGGTATAATGACATGACGTGGCTTGCTGAAATGTTGTGGTACCCAGGAGTCCTAATCATGATCCAGGACTAACAGCATTAGAATATATTGTATATTTTGTGCTGCTATAAAAGTATGTATGTAAAAAAAAAAAACAAAGCAAACCAACAAGACAAAAAACCCCAGAGTTTTGCAATAGTGTGTATAAGCATCTGATTGCTGTCTGTTAAGAATTTTAGAAAAGGGCACTGTTACAGACTTGAGAAGAGACAGTTGCTTAGATGGTAACCTATATTCCATTAAGCACTCTCACTGGCGTGGCTCTGAGGAGATTGTAGTCTAATCTCATTAAATGAAAAACAGTGGCTACAACCATAGCAATATAAAGATGTCAGGGGCAAAGGTCAGGAAAAGGAAGAAGAAATCATTGGTTGAATGAAGGCTAAGATTTAGAAAAGGAATGTTGTGAGGCAAAGACACTTCAAGGAGGTAATGTTGGATACTATTATTTTATTCTATAACCTTCACAGTGTATTTTTAGTGGGTGCAGTCAGTCTTCAAACCAAGCAGCATGCCCCACTGGATAAGAGATCTGCAAGAATTTTTTTTTTTCCTGAGCTGACATGTGGGATTGTTTGGTTTCATATTTTTATAGGAGGCTAAAAAACTGTATTCTGTTTCAGTAAAGCATGTAAGACAGGTTTGGGGTTTGGCTGTGTGAGAATGTAAATAGATTTATATTGCTTTCCTTTATTTTGATCCTGTAGTAGGAGAGATTATCTGCAAATACATTATGTAGAATGATTAAAAAAAAAAATCACAACAAACCCACCCACAACCCACTCCTTCCAAACCTCATTAATCTACCATTACAATCAGAACATTGTTTGGGGTTTGCTAATAACTTCATACATGGCAGAGCAACTAGTCTAGATTCATATGATGTCTGGATACAGAGAGGTTCCATTTCTAAACCTCTTCATTTTGGTATGGCTTGCACTCTAGGAGCTATTTGGGACTACCCATATCAGGAAAACCTAATACTGAATTCAGTGTTGCTTCTGTAGGTATTTCAGGAGTGGATCGGGTTTTTTGTAATGTTTTTTAAGTTGGCTTACTGTATTTAGCATTTGGTAAAATCTTGAAGTTGCAAAGACTACCCTTGTTCACCTGAGGTAACCTGTTATTATCAGAATGTGATTTTTTTTTCCTGAAGGTGGAATTTTTTTTAAAGCCTTTTATTTTGCATACAGAAGCATTTGGATGCTATTGGTGCCTGTCTAGGGACAGAATTTAAGAGAGGGATGGATTTTAAGTCATAGCTCATCTAAATTTCATTTACTCAACACTATAAACAATGTTCGATACTAACATGATAAAAAGAGGCTGAATGGGAGCTTATTTGGTATGTGATGTAACTTATTATCTGAAGAACTAAACCAATTATAAAAAATAAGCCCATTTTCCATTGTGAAAGGTTTCTGTAATAAGACTGCAGAACTGGGTAGGATAGTTTAAAGCCAGGTACAGTGACCAGAGTTCCTTAAGGAATCTTTCTCAGTTGATTAGGATTCAAGTTAATCTGGCTTTTTTCTGTAGCAAATCAAATAGTTTGGGTTTGGGTTTTGTTCTTTGTTTCTGTGTCTCATACACTACTTTTCTTTCCAGTTTGTCTTTCACGGTGTTTGATATGTCAGGTCAAGGGAGATACAGAAACCTCTGGGAACATTACTACAAGTAAGTCTGTAATTTATTTTAAAGCATTGCTGTTT
>VZTO01004644.1:3052-15395 GCA_013400615.1 Syrrhaptes paradoxus | reverse complement strand
AGCAGAACTCATTAATGCCACAAGCACACCTCTGGTTTTACTCTGCAAAACGCTGCCATGAACTTGGTGCAGTAAATTCCATCCCCACCACATGCCTCCTGCAATACCAATGACTTGTGTTATATTCTCAGTATGGTTATTAGATTTGTTACAAAGCGTATAGCTCAATTTGATTTATAAAAGTAATCCTCAAGTGATCCCAGAGCTATTGTTCTGTCTTACAAAAGAATCTAGAAAGTATTGCCCAAAGAAATTCCTCCCTGAGTCCGACCGCTCAACATTCATGCATCTGGATTGACTTCTCCATGTAAAGCAGTCCTGATGTCATTCTGCTTTTGTCCGTAAAACCAGCGAGTTACCCGATGCACGGATTAATGAATAAAATGTTACGGAAGATGCTGTCTGCTGACAAGATGATCAGCAACTTCTGGTTCTAATAGGTGGGAGGATAAAAGACATGTTCTTTTCATTACAGTTATTTTGCATCATTCTTCTTACAAAGAAGGAGCTGAGCAAAGCAATTCAGGCAAAGGCTTAAATCATGTCAAAATAGCTTGGAGTCTTCTCAAAATATGTTCCTCACCATTTATCTTTATCACTTGTTTATCTGATGCCACCTCTTTGTGGACCACTCTGACAAACACGAGGGTCTTGTCTACAGTGAAGAAAAGAGCAGAATGACATTCTGCATAACAAGGGCCTGACGTGTCTTCTGCATACATATGTATCTTCTTCACACTATATTGACTGAAGTGNAGCAACAGGGGGATTCCCACATTATTTTTCTTGATGGCAGTATCCTTTCTCATTTTTCCCCTGTCTGCTGGATCTTATAATGCACACAAGTTACCTCAAAAGCCTTTTCAGAATAGAAAAGGGAAGAGAAGAGAAGAGAAGAGAAGAGAAGAAAGAATAGAGTATTTCAGTTGGAAAAGGCCTAGAGCAATCATCCAATCCAGCTGCCTGACTACTTCAGGGCTGACCAAAAGTTAAAGCATGTTAAGGGCATTGTCCAAATGCCACTGACAGGCCTGGGGAATCAACCAACTCTCTTTTGAGGATGCTGAAGAACTAATATATAAGGAGAAAAAAAAAATATAGGAATTTTTGCCAGGAAGTCCCATGAAGCCTGTATTTTGGTTAAAAGAAATAACTTCTTTTTCCCCTGCCCACAAAAATTATAGACTGTGGGTAGTGAGTATAGAGCACAGCCAGTGGTAGATCTTGACTGTTCCACTTAACATTATAGCCAGCTAGGAAGTTATAGTGCAAATTTCTGTAGTTTAAAAAACATCAAACCAGTAATTATAAACAGTCTATAACCACACTGGATCATAACCCAACAGGATTTTTCCAGGCGCTGATCCTGGGCATGGTACAAGTCATTCTTTTCTGCAGTGATAGAACAGTAATACTTTTTTTAAAGTTCAGATAGCAAAATGAGCATAATTCTGAAAACAAAACAAAACAACCCAAACCTAAAACACCACACCAAAACTGGAGAACTACATCGTTCAACAAAATAACCTACATTAGAAGATGATGTTATTAGGAAAAGAAGCAAATGTTTTCACAGTAGAATTAGCAAAAGTCTGATAAACAAAATTAAGAGTCAAGTATTCCATGCGACACAGAACTAATCAGGTATCACCTGAAGTACTGGGTTGAGTTTTACAGACACTGCTTTGAAAAACTAGTCAACAAACTGAAAGAGATCCAGGGATCAACAAAAAAGGCGGTTAGAAAACATGACTCATATGGAAACACTGAAAGTTGTGCTTTGTTTTGTTTTTGTTTTTGGATAAAAGAAGGCTGGAGGGGATCAGGATGCTTATCTCTATAAGAAGTTGTTAACAAGACGTCAGTACTCAGTCATTCTGCATGTCAAGCGAGAGCAAGTCAAGGAATACTTGGCTAAAGCGGCAGCAAAACAGCTCCGGACTAGACATAGGAAAAATTCTTCATGTATAAACCATACAAAATCACCAAGAGAGATCATTTATGCAATTTCAGTTACTTAAGAATTGGAAAGGAAAACACTGTTCAAGAATTGCAGAAGTATATTTGATTTTGGTTTAGACCAAGAAAAATCAAACAGGTGATTTCTTGACATTGTTTAAAATCCATGTTTCTAACATCCATTATTTATTGGTTTTGAATTTCTTTTTGGAAATCATTGAGGGTTGAAACTGTTTCATTCCTATGTTTGATCAGGAAATTTGCAGTAAATTTAAAGTTCGTAACAACCGATTTCATGTCTTAGAAGTGACTGATCAAATTTTTGCCTATATCATTCCCTTTTCTATTCAGTCTCATTTCCTGATACTTTTACAACTGCATCAAGGAGTTCTTTCTTCTAGCACAGATTTCTTTCTTTGTGCTAGAAATATAGGCAGAATAGTCCCCTTCATGCCTTTATCATCTCCTATCCCTGCAGTCAACAGTCTCCCAAGTATGATTTCTGAAAGGCAGAGATCATAGCGCCTACTCTTTCTGTAAATTTATTTGTAAGGTGGTGCTCTGCATTGATAAATCAGATTTCGGACATACAGAAAACTTTCTGCTTGAGCCTGCGAAAGCAATCTTTGACTCTCCTTCTTTCAGTATCATGAATGCCAAAGTATCCCTGGTACCTCTAATAAAATGCAGTTTATAGAAAACATATACAAGAACCTCCTCAGAGAAATTACAGGAAGTATGTAGATAATTATCATTTTCTTAAGAGTATAACATATAGAACCCACATTTCTTTTTTTTCATCTGTTATACATATTGCATGACTGCTTGCTGAGAACCAAAAGTCATTACCCACAGGACTTTGATCATCCCCGTTTCCTTTCCTGTGTGCACAAAGTGCATAAGATTTTTTTTTTCAGAAAATCTTGGCTGGCCAAATATGACAGGAAATGTTACACAAGTTCGTGCAAATTAAAATAATGGCAAGAAAATCTCTAATGTAATCAGACATAGGCAACTATTGCCCATTTCAATAAATGTAAAATTTTAGCTCAAAGTTGAACACAGATGTTACAAAAAAAAAAAGCCAAACAAACACAAAAACAAAAACCCAAAGAAACCCCAAAACACCAACCAACCAACCCAAAAAAGGCAGATAATTCCCGGGAGGCTCCAGACTGCACAGAAGAGCCAAGTCTCAAGGGACCAGCATACACTTAGAAGCGTCTTCACAGTGAAGTGGACAGAAAGGTGTAAAGCTATGGTACTTTCCATGGCAACTGTAAGAGACAGCATATATACTTTTGCTGTAGAGCAAAAAGTGAAGCGAGACAGAAATGCACAACTGTGCAGTCTTGGGTTTTTCCCCTCTTAAAAAAGAATATTCAGTACTTCCACCCAAAGCTAGATATTCTGAAGACATGCCCTGAGGACTCCTCTAAAGCTTCTTCTTCCTCAACTTCTCCACAAATTTTAACCACCAGTGTTGAATGGCCAACCAATATTTAACTTCTGTTCTTTGCCATTTTGCCTGTCACATTCCACATTTACATCTTTTCTATTCATTTCACCTCTGACTCATTATTCCTCTTAACAATGTCCTATCCCCTTCAGTCATGAATTATTCAAGTCACTTGGCCTTTCGGTATTTTTCTGATGTTCCATTTTTCTCAGCAAAACTTGCATATAGGTCTTGTCTTCTAGACTTTTATCCTTCGATTGCTATATTTTTTTCAATAGTCCTCACATTCCTGAACTTCCTGCTGCCTTCCATATTCTTCCCCACTGCTTCTCCACAAAGCATCAATGAAATCCTATAGGTATTCGAGACATTATAACTTCCATGCTCTCCAAACAATGAATGCAAAAAATATCCCTTAAAAAGCTTTTCCTATTTTCCAGGGGAAACATGTCTCGTCCTTTCTTAGGATGCTTATTTCTTGCTATTATTTCTCATTTACCAATGTGTAACCCAAATAGTTATGAGCTACGCTTCTTTTCCACTACATCAATACAGATAAAGATTAATTTAAATATGTTGATGTTCATTACAAACAAATCCCATCTAAGTGATACCAAATCACTGAAATGTCACAACTCTGCAGAAATGAAGATCAACCTCTGAAGCTAATTACACTTACATCACAGTTTTCCCCAACTGCAGTTGAAGTTAGAGGGCTGAAACACCAAGTTGTAGATATGACTCAGCTCTTCCCAGAAAGCTTTCTATTACAATACCTCACCAATTGGTCTTTAAATAAACAATCATTTGGGTACCTTGCACCTCTAGTTTCATTTAGTTCCCAATGAAAGGGTGAATGTTAATTAAAAAAATGAAATTTATTTTTGGACCATCACTATTCTTCTGTTACACCCTTTGCTTGTTCGTGTGACAATGAGAATATACTGTGTCTCAATTACAGATACTCCGTTATAAAAGCTAATGTAGCATATTGACGGAGATTAATATTCTCAAGCAGAATCATCTAAAAAGCATTTGTGATAAACCTACCTGATTTTTTTGAGAGAAGGCTGAGAAAAAGAATTAAAATGAGAGTGAAACTTTATAACAACATATGAGCAAGGAAATGATGGGATGAGGCCTTTCACAAATCCATATTCTACTTAAGGACAGTTCCCGCACTGAAAATTACCTCATGAACATTACCTCATGATTAACAAAAAGTTGCATATGAGGAATATCCGCATGGCAGGTATCTAGCTTTTGCAGGTTTTAACAGCCTAAATATGAATTCATTTCAGTTACTTGAGAACTTTTCAAAACGCTACTCTCATTTCCAACTTCACAGGAAGCTCTGCAACAGATGATCTTTTCCCTGATTCTTGCATGTGCAGCAGCAAGTGAAAGTCTCCAATCACCATGCATCCAGGTTTCCAGAAATGACTGTTCCAAATATTGCCTGAATACCTGTAAATAATCAGCACTCAAGAAAGGGCAGGAAAAATATTTGTCATTTTAAAACTGGATAAATATTAGGGTGTGATTCTTAAATTTGAGATTTCAAGTAGTTTTCCATCTTTTAAAAGCAGTCAACCTTGCACTCACATTCACAGTTAGGCATCTGTACAGAAACAAGTAGCTGACAAACAGCTTCAAAATGTGCAAACTCCAATGTCCAGAAGACTGTTAATGATCTCCTCCAAGAAGCACAAAACCATAAACAAGTGACCTGTCCACTACAGAATTTCTTTAGAAAGAATATTGAAAGGACCATAGTGGAAAACAACTGTGGGTTTTTTTGATGTCTCAGACTTCAAAATGTGGGTTGATTATTTCATGGCAGTGTGTACACAGTTCAGAGTGAACATTCAGACAAACAAAACTGCAAACACGATGTGCGCACAGGAACAACCAACAGGGCCACTTCTGCTTTCTGGAAGACTTGATGTCTCCTTCATACAGTTGCCTAGGCAATAAAGTCCTTTCTCCCTCTCTAATTGCCTATTTGCTTTTCCCAAAGAAACTGGAAACATCTGATGCAGTTTGTCTTCTCTTCCAGAATCAAGTGTAGGTTTTCTCCTTTCTGTCTTAATGGTCTCAAAATCCCATCACCTCTTAGGCAGTATTTCTGTTCAGTCCCTTGGGCAAACAAACCTCTTTGTCAGGCCTCATAACTCCTTTTTTCCTATCCCATATGTTTCAACAATTTTTCTTAGCCGCTACCCTGCAAGGAGAATATGTTTGTCTCCATTAACTCAGTAAGGTCCCTACAGCAGAGGCTGGTAAAAGACAGCAGAGCCTCCGACATGCTGGGCCTGCTGACAGGTTCTGCAGCACCCAGAGTAAACACCCAAACTACAGGAGATAGCACCGAGGGCTGTCAAAAGCTCCATACGTGGCAAACACAGGAACTAGAAGCAGAATATCCAAAATTCTTCCCCCTCATGGTTATTCAAGAGATGGTTGTTCACCTGGAATTACCTGAAAACCATATTACACACACATGCAGGTGCCTGATAATTTAAGATCAAGCAGCTTCTCTTTACTTGGAAAATCAGGATGTGGCTGACAAAGTTAAGGAACTCCACTTAGCAACCAGGACCACTTACACAATATATTATAGTTGGCCTATTATAATAAAGATTAGAGACACAGAAGCATTTTTGCAGAAAATAACCTATGACAAAAGCTGACAGTATTTCCTCTACTGATCTAAAGAATATATGACCATTAATAAAGTGCAGGAATGGAAAGACTTTTCTTATATAAAAGAACATTCCCTTCAAAACAAACCTACAGAGTACTTACTAGGAAAGCAACATGTACAAACACGTGTTTTGTAACTCTTGTAGACAGGCAACTCCAACTTCATGTACGAATACACAGAGCGTATTACCCAGCCCCCAGGAGATCACCAAAAATGACACAGAAGGAAAACGTGTCTGCTGCAGGTTCTCTTTGCACATGATGGCATTCCCTACTGCCACAACACAGACAGTGATCCTAAATCAACCACCAGGCACCAGACCCTGCAGCACCCTCTCACGCAGCCGTTCCACCGTGCTCTGTATGTTGTGCATGCGACATGCACACACTCTGAAGCCATGCTGCTGAAGTTTAAATTTTTGTGAAGAAAAAACAGCAACAAAAACCTCTACTGATATTTCCCTACAAGATATTTTTGCCAGCGTGCCTCCTCATCCCAATTTTCCTCCATACCCCCTGTATCTCCCCAGTTCTCTCTACCTTAAGCCTTCAGCCCCTTCCTACATCCTCCTGAATCTACCAGACTGACCTGCGAGCATGACTCAGCTGTAATTACATTAAATTCTAATAAAGGTTCATGCATTTGACAAGGCAGCCTAACTTAACCCCTGCCTCTCACATACACACATACAGCAAGCAGTCAAGCTGAAGTGTGGCTCAATAGTATGTTTTGTGAACTCTTGAGTGCAATAATTTGTATTTTTATGCTGGTTTTGGAAAGCTACATTTAGTAAGTTATAAAAAAAAACAACCCACCTCTCTTCCCTTATTTCTATATTGAGAAAGAATCCTAATTGGCCAGAACCAGTCATAAAAATTTAACCATGTTTCTGAAAACACGAGTGCCAAAGGGTAATGCATCGCTAATGGTTGCCAGTGGAATAAATAGCAGTTCTGACGTCAAAACTTTGTTACACTCCAATAACTGGCTCACTTGGGGTTTCAGGTACAGCAAGTTACATGTCAGTTTTAAATAAAGTTATAAAAATAGAATACATGGTGAACCATATTGTCACTATGCAACCCGAAAGTACATGATTTATGTCTAATAAAATGTTAACAAAGGTGATAGATAGTATAAAAATAGTATTTTCTACCTCATAATATCCTCTTACTTGGATTTGAGAGGGCAAAACAAAGCAGTATTATTTCTCTTTCATTTTTCAAAACATATGGCCAAAACCAGGGCAAGCAATTTCAAGTGAAAGTGACTTTTTTTAAACATTGATAGTACCTTTACCCAAAACACAGTCAAGTAAAATTATTTTTGCCAGCGTGTGCATTACGATAGTTCTTTGATTCCCTAATAAACACATTTAGCAGCAAGTGGCATTCCCTTGCCTTTCAACTCCTACAGAGCAACTACTCTACAAAATATTCTCTTTACTTTTAATTTGTAAAAGATGCAAGTCTTGAGCCATGCTTGTATAACCAACAGTTCACAGGCTCAGTGATGCAGCCACCCAGATGATGGACAAGACTATGGTGCATGTGTGGAGCTCAATACTTGACTCCTTCCAGCTGTGCCCACACACAAGCAGAGGTTTAGCTGTGCAAACTGTGGTTGCATCCACAGGGAACTGAACGCACAGTGCTCTTAAAGTAACACAAGGCTAGAGATAGAAAGGCTGACCTGAGAGCAGGTTCCCCAAACTGTTATCTGGGGTTCAACATAGATAAGATCACACCAACCTGATGAAACACTAGCATTAAGTGTTACTAGTCTTTTCCTTTCTAAATCTTGAGTCTGATCTTGCCAAAGTACAACCATAAATGATAACTTTTTCCATTTCAGGATAGCTGTTCCTTTCAAAAAGAAAAAGGAACAGTCAGCACCAATCTGAAAAAAAAGAAAAGTAATAGGGGAAAAAACCTGCTAAAAGAAATTCTTACATATTGATTATCATGAGTAGCCAAAGAGTGGCAAAAAATAGCTTACTACATATACTTCAACATTTTAATTGCTGAGTTGTCTACTCCATTTTCAGTACTTGATCCTGAGTGGAAGCAAAACCTGTCTGCAAGTACCTTTTAAATAGTGAATTATACCCTACTTATATATCACAAGCATGTTTTTTTTAGATGCAGAACAGCCCGAGTTCTCCAGTAAGTTTTCGCTCCAGTGAAGAGGGGGGGGGAGGGGGGGACGGGACAAACCACACAAACAACTACCCTTTCAAAGTACAATGGACTATGAACAACACATTTCTTTTTAAAGATAGCGCAGCTTTTAATCCTTTCAGTAAAGGCAACTTTTATACTTGCCATATTCATTTAAATTGCAGCACACATAAAACTTTCTAATGTTGCTTTATTTTCTGATACTGCAGAACAACTATTACATTCCAAACACACCATTGTTCAAAAACACAGACCTAGTTTTGTTTGTTTTGCTTTGGCTTCTGTGTTGGTTTTTTTTCCTAGTATCAGCTGGTGCACTTGTCTAGGCTGGCAAAAGGAAATTCATCTGGAGAGGGAACAAGTGTTTCAACCACAAGTTTTTATGGAGAACAAACAGCCAGAGTGGTGACAGGACCATCGAAGACTGAGCTTGCCAGGGGCAATGGTGATGTAATGCACGTTTGCTGCCTTGGCTATGTCCCCATTTTTATTAGCATTTCTAATCCTGTGCTGTATCAAGATTTCTACCTTTTGTCTTCCCACTGGTGAAATACAAGTTTAAACCCTTTCTTATATGACAGAAGCAGCAAAATAACCCATTTCCATGAATAACATTCCAAATTCTTCATTTGCTTAAAGAGCCATTATATAATTATCATCATAGAGGGCAGAGGAAAGATCTCTAGAGCAGAATCTGGACAGGAAAGGCATCGGTCCCTGCAGCCCTGATGGCTTCCCTCCTTGCGAAGGACTGAGTGGGCAGCTCTATGCATCTAAACACATTCTAAAATCTCTGTTTTTACTAATGTTTCTTGAAAGTTACTTTTTTCTACTTTACCACTCTGAATGCCAGTATCTAGACCCAAAGAATAATGAGCAATTCCTTATAACGCAAACAAGAGAGAAAAGTGATCAGAAGGGAGATCACAACTTGGTGAAGAACCGAAGATCTAATACCACCCTCTGTCCTTGCACTGTTTTCATGGCTTATGCAGAAAGGATAAAAAATTAGAACAAAATGAACAAAAGAAGTCTGAGAAAGGTTAACTTCAGATTCAGATGAAGAAATCAGGAGGCCAGACTTGAAAGACAGATTAAGTACTCAGGCAGTGAAGAATGATCTTAACAAGTTTAACATAAAATTCAGTTTTCTGCATTGCACTGTTCTTCTGTAATTGTTGTCTTGTTGGAAATCTCTATTATATCCTAATTTGCTAAGATGTAGTTTTCATAGGTACGTGAAGTCTAGCTGCTCCATTTCTAAGTGGCAACCCTAAGTGTCTTGCAATTATTTTCAAAGCAACACACTCCCCAAACAAGTTCCAGCCCTCAAGCTCAGGAAGTCTGGTAATGAGAGCACTAGGTTTGTGGAAAGAATGCTTTCTTAGCAAGCAAGAGCAAAAATAGGGGAAGATGCTTTTCATTTGTTGAAACTACAAGACTCCCAAAACTATTGCACAAAAGCCATGATTGACAACAATATTGTAGTTCTGCAAAGTAGCCTAATAAAGGTATGGTTTTGTTTGTGCTGAAGATCAGTGCCTGATTCTGGTGTAAATTTGAAATGTATTTTTACTAGAAAAGTACATCATGTATCATCACAATACATTGAGAAGATGGTGTGACATGATCATATAAACTACGCACCCAAACTCTTTTAAGTACTAATTGTAACATGCAAACTTTAATAGACATTTTTCAGATTATTTAGTGTACTGCACAACATGCACCACATTAACAATTTATGTACCTTCTGCTTGAGTCACAAGAGCAATTTTAGAAGAATAATGATTGCAATCAGAGGACATTTAACTGCTATAGTTTCAGCTTCTTCTCTTCTCTTAACTAAAAATAAAACCAAAATACCTGCTGGTTTAGCATTTAAATAATACAGTCTTGCAATAACTGTATAGCCTTCAAAGACCTTTAAAATTAATCAGAACTAGAATGTGTATTTCCAGAAAAAAAAGTACGAAGAAATCACATTAACTTCAGTATAGTTTAGGAATAACCAAAGTTGTCATTTTGATGCATAGGCTCTCCAATGTTTAGTTCAAGAATATTGAGATGTTCATACCGTTACGTGTATCTCCCAAAGCAAAGGAAATTCAAAGAGTTTGCAGCACCGTGGATCACAACTCACATATATGAAATCCCACCCTTACAAAAGGCTGGTGATAGACTGACAAGTTACTTACATTAAGTCTAAACTTTCAGCAGAAAAGATCTGAGCATTATAAGAGCCTGTGGAAACAAGTAAGTAAACTCAGCACCAATCACAAAAATTTGTATTTGTAAGCAAATTATGCAAGTACTTCCCTATGAAATCTGTGAGGAAAATTTTGGAGTGAGAAGGGAAAGTTTGTCAGAGTTTTTTTCAGAAAAACAGGAATTAGATATGTATAAGTGAATGCAATTAAGTACTCTGGAGGGGAGTGTGGTAAAAAAAATGAAAATAATACATCCCATTGTTTCACATTCAACAAAGTTTTGTCTCTTTGGAAGGCACTAGCTATCATTAGTTAAATGTTTATAAAAGACAATCTTATTTGAAAGGATACTGATTTTTAAAAGGAACATAAGAACAACACAAGAAACTGTACTCTTTAGATAGAAACCTTCAACATGGTCATGGAAATGGTTAGTGTTGTTAGTCTTCTAGTTCTGTAATATTTGAAGATGTAATACCTTCCTGTTGTAATGACAACCTAAAAAGAGACTTACGAATAATAGAAAAAGAAAAAAAAATGGAAATATGATATACTGAGACTGATATCCACTTGAATGAATGTTTTTGAGAAAGAAACCATACAGCAACATTTGCTAAATGCAATAATCACTGTATTAAACAGAGAGGAAAGTTTAGGTCCTACATAAAATTATAACAGAAAAATCATTATTTGAATTGGTTCTTTGTATTCCTTACAGTAAAACAAATTTTTCCAGTATCAAGTGCAACCAATAAAATAATACTTATTTTGACTTCTATAATTTATCTTCTTTGTTCATAAGCATCAATTGCACCACAGGCTCCTGCTCTTTATTGTCTTGGTCGATTTTAAGCCCTTAGGTGACTTGTTAGCAAATGATTTGGAAATAAAAAGGTGACGCAAAAAGCTGCGTAAATCCTTATTAATCGTTAACTCACTCTACCTCCAAGCCACCTGCAGTACCTCTTAAAGTTGATTATGGGACAGAAAGACGTCAAAGCCAAAACACGAAGAACATTCTGATTCTAGTTAAAGGGTACACATTTTTTCTTATAAAGAACTACTGAAATTGCCATTCAAGCTTAAAATATTCAAAGAGTTTGACTAAAGCACTTCCGAGCTGTGTTACACCTCCAGCAGGTTGTGATTGGATTGAGCATTGCAGCAGGGAAGAACAAGCAAAATCTCTTATAGAAGATTTTTTTTTTTTAAATCCAAAAATGAAGAAAGCTCCACTAATTTAAGAACTGCCTTCCTCATCCTGAATGTTGTTGGCTTACAGTATGACCTAAACCAATAAAGGTCTACTTCACTTTTTTTTTTTTAATCATGTAATTCTAAAATAAATTCAAGTGTAAATATCCAATCCTGTCCTACCTGCACAGAAAACCTTCCAAGACCACATGCTACTTCAGAGGGGGCTTTGCTTCCCAGTACAGCAATGCTTACTAAGAAGCACTGAACCTTGAACCACAATTCTTTGGTAAAGAAACAAAGTACCAAGCCGACATTCACTTGTAATTTTACTTTTACACATGAACCTTTCCAAAACAGCATCCAGTTAGTCATAATGATACGAGGATTTGCCAGTATTTAAGATCACAATACAGACAATATTTTTAAAAGAAATAGAAGAATTCAGCGGAGTCCACCTCTAACAAGTACAATGCTCTCTGCTGAGTTTAAGCAAAGTTGTCAGACACAGGTAAGCAGGAGGCCTTGGGAGGCTGTCCTGACACGCAAAGACACTCAGGACAATGGGTCAATTCCCATGAACCACCTCCATAAAGCACAAAGGAATCCACCCCCATCGCAGAAAGGAAAAAAA
>VZTO01004643.1:977-15513 GCA_013400615.1 Syrrhaptes paradoxus | reverse complement strand
CAGTTTGAGAAATTCCTGAAGTAAGATGGAGAGGAAAGTTTGATGCGATTGCCACACCTCACCACTCTGTTTTGTGTTTACCCACTAGTTTACATTCTGTGTATTCAGTTCCTGACTACCAGTAGTTTTACTGGCTGCCATAAATTTGGAGGGAGCGCAGCATTCACTGCCTCTCTGAAAACCTGACTCAGGTGCAGTCTTTGATCCATCTTCATAACCATCTTACTTTTATAGTCATGCTAGACCCATTGAGTCTGTGTCTCTAGTGAAAAGAAAAAATATTAAACCACTAAGGTTTTAAACAATTTTTATGGAACCAGCCTTTTCTATCTATATCTCAGTTTAGCTCCTAGAATCTGAGAGATACTGAAGAATAGCAGGTGTCTCATATTTTATGCTATTTTCCTAATAGTCAAGCATAGGTGAACTTCAGTTTTGATGTTCATAACCTTTTAACTGATTGTTTATCATTAAGACTGCTAGCTGTATTTCTTTCTCCAAAACGAAGAAGATTCTAATTATGTGCTGTAATTTCTTTAAAAATTCTCTTTCAGGGGTTGTACAACACTTGCGAAATGGACAACTATTACGAGAAATTTATATAAACAAACATAAACTGCTTCTGAGTGACTGGACAGCAAAACAGCTCTACTTGGAGACAACTGGAAAAAGTCGAACCCTGCAGAGTGCATTGGCGCTGCTCTACACTTTTTTGCCAGATTTTGACTGGAAGAAAATTAACATGAGACATCAGTGGAGCACCATTTTTTGCTCTGGAAGCTGTGACTGTCCTATGCGAAACCACTACCTAGAAGAGGAACAGCGCAGACAGTATAGTTTACGGGTGAAAAACAATGATTTAGAGAAAATCTATGTGGATATGGCAAAGATTGTAGGCATTCCCACCAGGCAACTGAGAGCTTCTAATCCAATAGATTCTCTCTTGTGCTATTTTTGCCACAACGTCAGTTTTCCATGTACTAAAACTGGCTGCATTGGTATGGAACACTTCAAAGTAATCAAGAGACATCAGTTGGAAGATGAGAGAGAAAGACAGGAAAAGAAACTTTATTTCTTGTATGCACTATTGGCTACTCATCCTCTCCTCAACCAGACTGTTAATCGGCTGCAGCGTATTGCAGAAGGCAAGAAGGAAGAAGTCTTTGTTCTTTACTCTGCACATGATGTCACACTGTCACCTGTTCTTAGTGCCTTGGGCATTACAGAGGCCAGATTTCCTAGATTTGCTGCCAGATTAGTTTTTGAGCTGTGGCAGGATGGGAAGAGACCCAAAGACCACTTTATCCGCATTCTGTATAATGGCGCTGATGTCACATTCCAGACCTCATTTTGCAAGGATTTTTATAAACGTTCCAGCAAGCCAATGTGCCCACTAGAAAAATTTGTCAATTTTGTCAAGAGGGATATGTTCTTAGTTTTTAACAGCACTAGTTACTATGATGCATGTCGTAGAAGACCACTGTAGGGAAGGAAAGTGGAAAGGGACCAATGTTAACTTGTGTATCAGTGAAATCCGGTATTCTTGTTGAGGCACAGTGCGGTTTCGTTATTTCTTGTACTTGTATGCGTAAGATTAAAAAGATATTGCTTGAAACATTCATCAAATCGTTTAATTTTCATTCAGACTGTAGATGGTCTCCAACAGAAGAACAAATACCGAGGGGGCGTTGTGTGTATGTGTGTGTGCTCACATATGCTGTGTTAACTGTAAGGAATGGTACACCTCATGGGCTGCTGTAACCTGGACGTCGCTTGATGAAGAGTGAGAGAGCATAGACTTTGTTTCTCTGTATTCCAGAGCAATACTTGGATACCATAAGTTTAAAACCAAAACTATTTTTTTTTCACCATCATCTCACACATTTTAAGCAGTTTGTGTCAAGGCATTTATGAATTCCAGGCATCTGCATTAAATAATTTGTAAGGAATTCTTGAAGCTCCCTACTCAAAAAGAAGCATTTTAAATATTTAGGGGCAGGTCTTTAAAGCAAAGTGCATGTGTGTATCTGTGCATACTTACCTGAGCATGTACAAATGACTGTGTGCCTTTTCGACCTCACAGACCTATAAATACTTGGCTATTGTTGCCAGCGCCAGAGAAGGGTGCACTGGAAAATGGGTACAAAACTCTATTCTTTGATCGCACTTTCAGCACTTTGAATAGTCCAAACACAGTTTAGAAATATGTAAAGGTCTTGTGACATTAAAATAGATTGCAAACATGAACGTTACCACTAAACTTGAGTGGAAATTAGTATTAGAAATCAGTTTTATGGTGAAGTGTTGGGCTCTTTCCCATTGTGAACATGTTCAAGCTGCTGTGCTATGGAACAAGTCGGTGTTTTAGGAATTTGATATAGTGACTGCTTGAGACAGCTTGACTAAACACTAAGAATTTTGTAGCTGAGTTAGTATTTTTATGGACTAGGAAGCTCTTACTTTGTAAGATCAGACTTGTACATATTGTACTGTGTATATTTATAACACAGTAGATCTTTCCTACTTGTTTAGTTTGTAAAGATTTGTGAAAGGCTGACTTTTAGACATTTTTCCCCTTGATCAGTATGTTTAGACGTAAGAATAAACTGTCTTTTATGGATAACTTGAACAATGAGTAGATATGAAAACTTGTACTTCAAACTGCTTTCATCTCTTTAGTAGTAAATTGAGAACCAATTTTTAATAGAACTTATAGAAGTTTTATAATGGTGGAGGTTTTTTACACCTCTAGAAAGAATTTAGTCTGTGACTTGTGATTCAATGGTGCTAGTTTATCAAAGAAAACATAACTCAGCATAAGTTCTCTGACTATTGGCATTCCAATTTCTCTGTTTTCAATGCTGCATTTGAACATGTTTCTTTAAATAAAATTTTGGGGACTCTTTGTATACTTGTGTGTTATATTTATTCTGACTTCCTTAGCTGTTTGCAGTGAAAAGGTGTGTGTTGTTAAGCTGTTTGTTGCATTAGTAACTTCTGCACTTAATAAGTTGAAGTTCCCGATCTGAGAAGGAGCAGGTAAACATTTCATGAATACTGAAATAGAAATAATGATAGAAAATTTGGGGCTTTTATGCTACATTATGTGTAACTTCTGGAAAGAATGTATTTTTGTCTGAGAGACTAGCTCTGTTAGTCATCATACACATTTGTGTGCTGGGGGGGGGCAAACAGGAAGAGAGAATCTGAAAGCTGAGCTTTCTTTGTATAAATTATGTGAACTGAATAATGTGTCCAAAATAAGCATCAAATGCTCCAAAGAGTTGTTGAGCTATCTGCAAAATGCAGCTACAGCTCTTCAGTGTTACTGGTTGGAGCTTTGACGCTGTTTGGTGACCATTTGCAGGAATGATGCTGAAGTGCAGAAAACATTACCATAGGTGTATTCATCAAGTTTCCCAGTGTGGTATTTAGAAACTTTGAAACCTGAACAGCTTCTGCAAATGCCAGTCTTGGTGTCTTCAAAGCTTTTCCTAGGAATAGCATCTACTTACCTGTAAGTCCAAGGGTCAGTGGATGGGTGTTACAAAATCTCTAAGGTAAGAAAAAAAAAACACAAACCACAAACAAACCCTAAAATAAGCGAATTATTATTCTGTATATGCATGGTTCATTAAGATATGCTCATCTCTTCTAAGCCCCATACAGCTGCAGCAATCAAAGACTTGGTACATCTCTGGTGCTATAGAAGACCTAAAAGAAAGAGTTGCAGACCTGAGATCTTTCTCGCAAACCTCTGGCTTGGCTATGGAGACAAAATTATAAGCAAACTGCATTATGAATCTTGATTAATCGTTAGGTTTTAAAGTTTGAACTAATCTATGATTCAAGAGGCAATTGAGAATGGATTTATATTTGGACTAAGGTAATAAATTTAACTGCCTGGACAATGGAAAGAGGAATTGGTGGGAATCTATTTATCCTGGAATTGATGAATAGTTTCTCTATAGGGATGGATTGATGAATTAGACCTACCAACTGGGCAGCATTGACTAGAGCTGTTGCACAATTTAATCAAATAGAGGAGGAATTAAACCTTCTGCTATAAGGAATGCTGTGTGAGATCATTTTGTTGCCTTGATGTTGGAGTGGGATGCTTTGTTTCTGTGCTAAACACAGTATTTGGGAACTAATGTTTAAACATGGTGAGCACTGATAACTTCAGTGAAATGTGTGTACTGTTTCCTCATAAAATTCAGTTTATTTTTTTCAGTGCAGTGCTGATACGCAGTGTCTTTTTTTTTTTTTTGCCTTTTTTTTTTTGTTTCCCCTTCTCTATTTGTTTCAGTTCTGACAGGTATAATAGCTTTAGTTTCAAATGATCTTTGAAGATTATGAAGAGGTGTCGTATCCTGTTTTAGTATTTGGGAGTGGTTGATAAGGCATGGAAATGCCAAATATTCGGGTGCAATATAATACAGAAAGAAAGTTCTCTTTGAAAACGCCGAGAGTAAGAGATTTAAATAAAGAAATAGGATGCCCTCTCGTGGCCGCTTTCTGTTGTACAAAAAAAATGGTTTTGCATGAATTAAACGGAAAAAAACATGCCTTTGCTCTGAAATGGCAACTGTTGTGGAAAAGTACAGTTAAAACCAGGTAAATTGCAGATCACTTTCATCCTGCTGTCTGAAAAAAAGGCCTCCTTTTCCATGGTTTAAGCTTTGTGGGGTGAACTAGGAATAGTGATGACAGCTGTGATGGTTATTTTGAAGCAAGTCGTTCATATTGGTGAAAACAGGTATATTCTCCAGGTCACTACAGCTTTGCTATTCTCTGTACCAAATTCAGTCCCTCTTCCACAGTATATGGAATTCCAAAGCAGAGTATTTTCCTGTCTGTTTGCTGGTTTGGTCTTGCCTTGTGGTTTGGTTTTTTTCCCCTTTTCAGTGTGAAAGAAGCCATGCCACTTGTGTACTATGTCATTATACAAGTAGCTGAGATATGACAGGGTCTGAATTTTGCAAAGTTCCTTCAAGCTGAAAGCGAATACAATTAAGCCTTTTGTCTCCCAGACAGAGATTTTCAAAAGTGATTTAGAACTACTCTTAAGCTATCCCTTTAGGATTCCCTGACAAAAATAATAGTTAAAAGTTTTTCTTCTACTGAAAGTACAAAAAAGTGAAAAAACAGTGATGGCATTTGAAATACATAGCAGTCCAGAGCTCATTCTAAAGAGTCTTTATGGTAGAAGAAAAAACGCAGCATGTTTGTCAGTCTTTTAAGATGTCACTGAAAAATGGTCATTGGAGAATGTGGGGGGGAAAAGTTTATGAGCTCAAGTTGTTGCTGTTGAAGGCCCTTGCAAAAGAGTACACACAAGATAAAATAAGAAAAATAGATAACAGAAGTGTGGCTATGTGGCCTCTTTTGCAAATTCTTGCATGTGTCTTCCCTGGAGCAGGTAAAAACAGGCAGTTGTTTTAAGCATACTAGTCAGCAGACAGAGGATGCAGAGCAGCTACGGGACAGGATGTACATCTAAGGGCAGTTACGGGGGTATCTGTAGGGTGTATGTGTGAGTGCTGGCATGTGTGCATGGGGGTGCGAGGTAACTGGAAGATTAAATAGTCCAGGACCAGCTACTGGGCAGACTGAGTGGTGTCTTGCTACTGGCTGGACCCGGGTACACAGAGCTGCAGCAGTCTTGCTTCTGTAGAGCTACTGGATGTGGCACCTCCAAACAATTTTGTCATCAGAAACAGAGTGACTGAAATGGGATTCAGCAGATTTAGATGATGGGGGGAATGACTGTAACACTGATAAAACTTTTTCTTCCTTAAAAAAGTCTGTTTGCCCCAAAAGTGGTGAGCAATAGAGAGGGAACCAAGCCTAGTTTCTGATGAACTGATATTGGCCCCCTGGTTGCTAATTTCATTCTCCTTTTTGAACTGGTCACACACTTAATGTTCTCCTTTCACAATGCTAGTTATAACAGGCTTTGGACCAATTCAGTGCCTCTTTAATTTAAAAAAACCCCAACAACAAACCTTCGTTAAGGCTATAGTGCTTTTCTGCTACATTCATTCATGGATAGTTCAAGCATCAGATTGATAATTAGTGGCCACTGGCATTACTAGCTGCCAAGTGGGCAACAATAATGTTTTGAGTGTGTTCTTATTTCTGTCTCAAGTGCCAGAGAGGTATCTTTTTGTTTAAACCACTTCCATAGGGGCTTAAATGATGTCCATTACTATGCAATAGAGCTAGTGTAAGATGACATTTGTCAGCAATTACTGTGCTCTCGACTGTGTTCCCAGCCCTTTAGATGTGAACTCCCAGTTAAGTAGGTTTATAGAAAGTTTTACCTGTTAATTATTAACTTTTCCTTCTGTCTGCGATGTGGTAATTGGGTTTCGGGTAAGAAAGAACGCTGAAATGCATCAGCTTGAAGAGTGACAAAAATATTTTTGCATTTAATAGAGGACTGGAACCAGACAGTCATGCTCTGAAGTGGTGGTTATGAGGAGGAAGGCAGCAAGCTTAAACACACAGAGATAGACAGGATCTCGTTAACAGCAAGGGCTTGTTGTGCATCTGTGCTACTTCTGACAGTGCTTACTCCGACTGGCACAGAATATGGGACTCAATTGTCACAGCAGTATCCACGTGAAACCACAGGGTTTGATTGAACCTTGCCTTTTCACAAAGGACTGACTGCCTGCCATCCGTAACTCTTGTAAAGCACTCTGTCGGGATGCAGACTGTAACTTCTGTCTGTTGGGCCAGCAGCCTGCCAGGAGGGAAAACTGCTGAAATCCTGGAAGCACATGGTAGGAAGGAAACAGCATTTCTCTGGGGTTGGTAGCTCCTTGGCCGGGCGGGTTTCCATGCCGCGGCTCTGACCCTCTGCCGTTGGAGCTGTGATTTGCAGCAGCTGCTGGGGACCCCGCACCTCGCCAGCTGCGTCAGGTGTTCCTATGGCCACGCTCCTGCGGCTGACACAGGTGAAACCCAGCTCATTTTCTCCTGCTTATTTTTGCAGCTGTTCTCCTTTTCAGTTGCCATTCTCTGATATGTGCGTGGGCGCCTGAAAAGCGCTACCTGGGGGCCTGGTAACTGCAGGGTCCTCTGGCTGCTGCCGCTGTCCTTTACACTGCGGTTTCTTTCGGAAGGAAGGGCAGCCCCCGCGCTGTTGGGCGGCGAGGCTGTGCCCTGCGCCCCGCACAGGGGAGGGTGCTTCGCCTCCCGGCAGCTCTCGGCAACAGCGCTGCAAGGGGAGCGGGGCACCGTCCGAACGCAGGGGCTCTCGGCACCCGCCCGGCCCCGCCGCTGGCTGTCTTTCCCCCCCTCTCCCGGCTGTGGAGCCCTGAGGAGAAGCGGCAGAGGAAGGAGAAGGAAGGCGGCGACGCCCTCCTCAGCCGCGCGACGCGGGCCCGTGCCTCCCCTGGCCGCGTGCCGCTCGTCGCGTGCCGCCCGCCGTCGCCGCGTGCAGGGGTGGGGGAGCGCCCTCGGCGAGGAGATGTGAGGAGAGTGAATGTGGGAGCGGCGTGGGGTCCTCCCTCCTGCTGCCCTGTTGGTAAGAACATACGGTCACCCAAAAGGCGAAGCCATGGGGAACGTGGGAAGTTGTTGCCGGCATGGGTGAGACCCCCCGGTGTGCGCCCAGCTCTCCTCTGGGGCGCTGAGACTGGGACAGGACTCGGAGTGTGGTATTCAGAGCTTGGCACAGCTTTGTCAAAAAGCGTCATCGTCAAAAAGGCTGCAGTCAACTAGGGTTTAACTTTTAAGTATGAAAATAGCAGTAAAATAATGCTTTAATCGAGCACCTTGCAAAGCATTGAAGTTGTGACAGTAAAGAAATGGTGGGATGTGATTCCAGGTGGGATGTGGCTCTCTGAGTGGATGTTGTGTTTGCAGTCCTGTAAACTGCTGTTTACTCACTTAGTGTTCGAGCAAGGTCTCAGCAACCGTGATGTGTGATGAAATGTACAAACCAGGGGTTTATCTGGAGAGAGGGGACCTCTCCTCCCTGACAGCGAATCCCCAGGAGGTGTTTCTTCCAAGTAAATTGATCCCCCACCTCAGTCGACCTTTTGCTTCATCCCAGAAAATCTGGATGTGGGTTGAGTTAATGTTTTATGTTGATGTTGTCAGAGAACTTCAAATGATTTTTTATTTTTATTTTTTTTTAAATTGCCTGAGAGTATTTGTGCTGTATCTGTAGAGGCAGTAAACTAGCACTGGCACACTTTGGCAGAAAGTAGTCAGCTTTTGTACAAACCTGTATTTCCCTGTAAGTGTGGGTTAGATTTCATCCAACTCCAGCCATTGTGAAGATGTTTTGGTAGTTGTATGGGGGACTTGGAAACCGTCTGATCAGGGAACGGAAATATAAATAGCATGTGCATGAGATGGAACAGCTACAGAAACTCAGATATTGAGAATGGGAAACAGCAGGTGCAGGGAACAGTTTGCATGAGAGCTCAAAACTGAAATACGTAATAGAATGCCTTGGAATACTTCTGGATGTTGCACATCACATTAAAATATGAAGTTGGTTTGTGGTCAATTTGGGGATGGAAAGATGATGAATTAATAAATGGTTCATTGTGAATATTTCCAGCTCTAAATATGTTATGAGCAGTTTACTTACTGCTGTGAAATGGGAGCTACAGCATTGCTTTATTTTCTTTCTAAAGTGACATTCTGTTTCATCAGTACAGAATCCAGGTCATGTGTTCTCAGTGCTATGTGCTTTTAAATGATGAATATAGATAGGATGAAGCATGGCTGTAGCTTTATCCTTATTTTCTTAAGCTTTCAATTTATCCTGGAAACAGTCATGATTTCTCTTCTTCTTCAAGCTCTTGAGCACATTTAAGTGTGATGTTTTATGAGTATGTCATGATGTTAAAAGAGGAAATCAAAATAACTATATTTATTAAAAATAAGGATGGCTTAAAGATTAAGTGCTCTGCAGATGATACTGATTAAGACAAAATATAAGTATTTAGCAATAAAGTTGACAAGGAAAGACAGTTTGGGAGGAAGGGGAGTCTTTAGGAAAGCAGGGATGGGCTTGCACCTTTGAGGACCCTGAGAGATGTGTGAGAGAAAGAAAATCAGAGTCCAGTGATGTTCCTGTCTGTGGATTGCACGAGAGAGAGTCGGCAGAAAAAGTTTGGCACGCCAAGGAAGCAGTATGGCCTACAAAATGCATGGATTAACCCTTTCACTTTTCTTAGCACTGGTAAAGGACTTACCTCAAGTGACATGTTCACTTTTGCACACAAAACCTCAAGAACAGTTAGAAAGCTCAAAAATAGGGTTGAACAACCTAGAGTGAGATAGACTCCAGAAGAGAAGACTGGAAGGGGAGAAGGATTTAATCAGATGCAAATATGATTACTGTGAAAACAAAGGAAATGATATCATCTTCCTTATGGTTAGGACAAGACGTGATTATAGTAAAAAATACTGAAGTTGGACATTTAAGAAAAATTTTGCAGGAATAAGCCTTGCTGAATGCTGGAATGAACTGGTGGGAGGGGAACTGAAATCACAGGTGTTCAGTGTCTTTAGGAACAGGAGATATAAACATCTCCCTGGCAGCAGTGGTTGATGTGGGGGGGGGGTTTGTTTGTTAGTATTTGTTTGGTTTTTTTAATCAAACTAAGAGGTAAACAGGTGACTTCCAAGTCTCTTTTATCCTTTATTTTTCTTTGATTCTATGGAAATATGTTCCTAATACCCATTGCATACAATATTACTGGTATTCATGGTAGTTTCCTGGCCAACTACTCACAAATTTGGAAGTTGTATGCTCCTTCAAAGTCTTCAAGTCAGGTATGGCTTGCTATACGATGACTTCTCCTCCATCAACATGAAGCCACATAATTTGGCAGGGCTGAGGTTTCTCTCTGTTACCACCGGAGTGTGAAAATGTAGATTTTGTTCCTGGGTTCCTGCCAAAAACTTCCACAGGGAAAGACCTGTAGTGTCTTAACCTGTTACCTTTCATTACTTTCTTTTTCCCCCCTTCATTTTGTCTCTTTCTAAAAAAGTTGAAATATTTTTCTGTTAAATCAGTGACAGCTCAGGTGACTTCACAATATTGGCATGTATATGGGTGCTTCTTTTCCAGACATGGAACTTGGAAGGGGTTATTGCATCTCATCCACTATTTTTAGAAATTTTTTAACTTCTTATTTTAAACCTCTTTATTTAAGCTTGTGGCAAAGTTTGGCTTTTCCAGAATCCAAATGGCATATGTGAGTTCATGTGCATTTGTTTGTATGTCTGCATATAAATACGTGAAGGGTGAGTGTCAGGAGGATGGAGCCAGGCTCTTCTCTGTGACATCCAGTGATAGGACAAGGGGCAATGGGTTCAAGCTGGAACACAGGAGGTTCCACTTGAATATGAGAAAAAACTTCTTTACAGTGAGGGTGACAGAGCACTGGAACAGGCTGCCCAGAGAGGTTGTGGAGTCTCCTTCTCTGGAGACATTCAAAGCCCGCCTGGATGCGTTCCTGTGTGATCTGATCTAGGTGTTCCTGCTCCGGCAGGGGGATTGGACTAGATGATCTTTCGAGGTCCCTTCCAATCCCTAACATTCTGTGATTCTGTGAAATACAAATTTTGTAGGGAAATCTCATAAGGAAGTACATGGCGGAAAAAAAGCTTTGTCTCTGGCTCTCAAAGCTGTCAAATCAGAACCGGGCTTGAATCATATACTTTGTGTGTACAGTTCTCTTTCCTCAGACCCTCCTAAACGTGAATTTTCAAAATTCCTTTATGCATTTTTCAGGATCATTCCCTGGAGGGAAGGTAGTTTTTGTAATGAAAACACTTCCCTGCAAAAGGAGATTACAGTCTGCCCTGTTAAATATTGATCTAAATTTTCCAGCTGTTAATGGTATTTATCAATTCAAGTTTCTATCAAAACTACTGGGAGGTGTATGGTTTATCTCCAAAAAGCTAGGCAAATATACTGGCAATTACCGTCTTCAGATGTTAGGAACAGAAAATTACTTTTGCCAGTGGAGGAGAGTTAGGTGCCTCTTATCAAACACTTTTAGCACACCTGGTATTGTTTTGGGGAGAGGTCTACCCTTGGTAGTTTTGAACCTGGGTTGATTTCAACAATTGACATGAATGCAGAAGTTGCCAAGTTCTACACATTTTGTGACAGTAGGTGACCAGGCAGAGGAAAGAGATCCACCAGTTGCCCCATCTGCAGGAAAAATTAAAACACGTTCTGAAGACACTGAAGTTGATCAGGCATGAGACAAAAATGCACAGAGACCAGACTTCTTAAATCCTGAACCTTCTTTTTGCTTTGTTTTTCTCCATCAATAGACATCTTTCTGTAAATGTAGTGCAGTTAGGCATTTCCAGATTTGTGCCTGGAGTCTCGGATAGCTGATTTGCTGAAGAGTGTCTGTAGGGAGAGCAGGTAGGTAAGTTCCAAATTATTTTTTTGACATGGCAGTCTGCTTTCTTGGTGTCAAGAGAGGAAGCAATTTCAAATGAAACTTGCTGGAAGCAGTAGCATGGTATTTGCATTAAGAAGGTGATACACGCCTTCCACCTGATGGATGCTAAAAGTACAGGCAAATAAGCATGGCCCCTTCACGGCTGTGAACCAAACTTTGAAAAGCCTCACCTGCGCCTCAGTTGAAAATCCTGTGCTCATTCCAACATGTGATGTCTGTCAGGAAGCTCTGAGAATAAAATTCCTCTGTGATTTTACTGACCACTGAAACTGCCAGTTGAGTGAAGAAATGTCAATTCAAAATAAGAGGCGCTAGAGGGAAACCTTTTTATTAATTCAAGTTCTACAGACTTTTACAAGAAGTAGTGAAAGGAATTTTAACCCTAGCATTCTGGTGAAATTCCAGACTCTGTAATTACATTGGCTCTGAACTCCACCTGCATTTTTAATGTAAAAAGCTGTTCTGCTTCAGGCCGTAGCCTGCTGTGCAGTGATGCTGCTCAGTGTCAAACAGGTGTTGGAGCTGTTCTGAGAGGTAAATGATAATATAATGTATATAATTTGTACAGTGCTTTGTTGCATTTTTTCAAAGCCCCTTCAGGATTCCTCAGGATAAAATACACAGCAGAAATGAGATGCTATCTGAAGAGAGAGTTTTTGTCAACCTATTGATGAGTTAACTTCTTGGGGATGCTAAGTTTTTATGCTTAATTGTGTGTTTTTCTAGAACTTAAAATATAGAGATGCTATACATCTGATCTATATATACATACATCAATGCAGTGTCCTGCAACTTAGGTCCACTCTCCTTGTGAAAGCAGATGAGCAAAAAGGTCTTATTGATTGAATGAAAAAATCTGTGCTACTCGTTTAAGCTGAGTAGCTGTGCTGAGTTCTTTTTGCTGGTCAGATGTGTACGAGCTCTGAAAGAACGTGCTCCCATTGCACAATGATCTTGAATAGAAAGGCTTTAATCCTCTATTTTGAGAAAGGGCAGTGATAAAGCCATAACCTGCAGTTGGGTGATGTCAAGCACGTGCCATCTCTCATTAGTATTTCTGTAAATGCAGGCATTACCCAGCGTCTGTCATCCTGCAGGATGTGGTGTGAGAGGGCTGGTCTGCATGGTGGATTGCTGAAAGGCTGGCTTTACCAGAATTTTACAGGTTCTTTTGGAGGATTTTTCTTCAAGGAGCCAGTTTGTAATTTGTGGTGCAGCAGATTTGAGAGATTTGCATTACTTTCTTTGTAAGTAAGTGTTCACTGTTCTGTGGATAGGGATTTACAAGTTGAACTCTACTCCTACCACAGCAATGAATGACTTCCAACATCTGTGCCCTGAGTTTTGGCTTTATACTGGATGTGAAACACTACAGACTGCATTAAATTCTTGGGTGTAACTCAAAAAAATTCCTGTTGCCCTAGGCTGGTGCTGGTTTACTCTGTTGATTCTTCTTCACTAATCCAACTTGCACGATGGTAAGAATGATAATTTGAGTTCCCTAGTTATTATTGCCTTTTTTAGTGGGTATTTTTATTTTTAGTCATGAGTCTGCCAGATGAGATCAGATCCCACTGCTGAAATCCCAGTGTATACTGAGAGATGACCTTTTTGCCAAAATGAACTGGACAAATTCTTTGACTAAGGCAGTGAAAGAAAAAATCTGATCCTCACCAGAACCTCAGCTATCCCCCTAGTACCAGATTGATGCTATAAAATCTACAGTACAGAGCATCTCTGAAACGGTTGTATTTAACTTGCATCTTGCCTCTCTGATTCTTGCACTAGCAGTATCATATAATTAAGCTCCATTCTTACTGTTTATAGACCAAACCACTCACTCGTAGGCTAGCACTTACCCAAGCAAATACTGAGAACTTTTCTTTAATAAACTCCAAACTGTAATTGAGTGTTTGAAGTGACTGGAAGACTACTGCTGAATTTAATCAGGACTGTAATGTATGTTGTATATTAGTGTAAATCTCACTCCTTCCTCAGAGTAATTCAGTATTCTGTTAATGTTTATGTAAGAAGCCACGGTATGTCTTGGGGTGAGGAGGGGGAGAGTAAATTATTTGAGTAGAACTCCTGACACTCTAAGGTGCTACTCACTGTGAAGTGACAGCTTCAGTCTGCGGGTGATGATTTAGTGTTCGAGTAACTTGAGGGAGGGAATATTTTCCAGTTTGCCTTAGGCACCGAGAACCTTTGTGCTTAAGGCATCTTAGAAGTCTTCTCTGCAGACTTTCTAAGGGCTGCAAGGACTTCCTAGTGGCTGCAATGCCTTATCTTTGCTATTCATTCCTGCCTTGAGGTAAACAGTAACTGAATGTTCCTTAAGCTGTGAGGAGCGATTCCCCTTTGGTCAGATGTCGCCTGAGCAGTGTGGTGCTGCTCTGCTCCTCTGCTTGATCACTGGTATTTTATTAAAAACTTGTCATAGCATAGGAGGCTGTGGTTAGAAGCTCTCCAAATGAAAGAAATGTTAACCAGTGTCAAATTAAATTCAAATTTCACACAAGTGACAGCACTGAGCTATGACTTCTTGTCTTCTTCCTCCCATTCCTGGCAATGTCCAGGTCAGAAACTTTGCTAAGAGCTGTCCCACTTTCTGCATACGGCATAGCAGCCAGCTGCCTCGGTGTAAAAATGAATACTCGAGGTATTTGTTCTACAGTGTCTTGTAAGATATTGTTGCCAATGGAAATATGCCATGTTGGAGGCCAGGCTGCTCATTTGGGAGCCCTGTACTTGTAGAGTTCTTTCATTTTTGAAGGCTACAATCAGTCAGGAACTTGTATTCTGTCACACTTAGTCCTGTTTACTGCCACTACAAATCCCTGATCTATTCGCCTTCTTTTAGAGGCAATCTGTCCACAGGCAGTAGCATATTGATTATTATTTTCAAGTTGCCTCTTGCAAGCATCCCTTTAAGAAGTTTCACAGCCTTAACTTTATAAATTTTGCAGATGACATTCTAAGCAAATATGAATGGATCACTGAGAATTACCATAAACCATGTCATACTTAAAGAAGTGGAAGAGGAGATGTCTAGGACTCGGACTTTTAGCCAAACA
>VZTO01004642.1:0-20322 GCA_013400615.1 Syrrhaptes paradoxus | reverse complement strand
GGCCATGAGAAGGGAGACAAAGAGCAACCTGCTATGGATTATTTGGAATTTGTGAAAATCTGGATTTAAGGAATCAAATCATCACTCTAGGTAACTCTGTGGCATCTATATTTTAAAAGAAATAACTAGAATGTGTCATTCTACTTGCAGAAATGACATTACTTAAGATGTAAAGCTAACCCTAGATCAACGAGATAAATTAACGTCATGTTTTGCAGCTCAATATTTTTTGTGAGGGCCATGTTTCTATTTTTTTATATTACTGTGTATTTCCAGTTGGTAGAAGTCTTATGTAGTGTTTTGAAGGCCTTACGATGCATTTTCTAGACAGGTTGAACAGGAATTCAGTTTTAAATAGATACCATTTTGATCAAAAGTTGTTACTCAATCCTTAATCATTCAACATATTAGTAGGCTATATCCTCCTTCACCACATTTAATTGTCCCTTTGGTTCTTAAAAAACTGGTCAGTATTCATTAGCTCATTAGCTAGTCTGATTAAATTTTTGTTGTAATAATTATGTTGGCATAGTTTAGCGTAAAATCACATTAAGAAGCACAGACACACAATCACACCACCGCTGTATGGACGTGAGCGCATTACGGTGGTGACAGAGGCGACAAGCCTTTATCCCTGCGACACACGGAAGGTTGTAGCTCTCCTAAGTGGTGCTCTCATATCTGGGTTTGCACCGTGGATTCTGGAGAGCAGGTTACAGCTCAGGGCTCCTGCCTGTCACCTCTGGGGACGGACGGGGTCTGGGAGTTTGCACGAAGGAAATTTCTGCAGACAAAAGGTTACAAATGCATAACTAACGAAACCGTAATTGTTCCTGAAGAAAATGTCAGTGTCCATTCCCTTGACACCATGTGTGTCTGACAGGGAGTGAGATAATGACTCGATGTGTCGGAGGAATTTCATCACAGGAGTTGCTTCATTCTTTCAAAAAAATGTGAGAAACCTCCTAGGAATCAGTCAAACTCGGGCCACTGTGGATTGATTTAAGTGGATTAGCTCAACTGTTTCCTATGCAGTCCCTGAAATGTGCTAGTCGGTATTAATAAAAAATTCTGGCCCTTGCTCCTCAAATTGTCTTGCAGCTACAGGCAGAGATGGGAAGGACGGGTTTGTAGCCAGGCAATAGCTTCTCGGCTTCATCTGCCTCCAGTGAAACCAGAACAGATCCCACATCTTACCTCGTACACGGTGCTTGACCTCCTGTTCAGAACAAGGAAAGAGAAAGGAATTTGGGCTTTTTCAGCTTTCCTTTGAGATCTCAGATGCTCGTGGCACATTGCTCTTTTTTCACCCGGTTTAAAAATCTCGTTTGTGCAGAACGCAGAACTGCTGCATGACGGCAGCAGCAAGTAATGCAGCTGGGACAGGTACTTACAAGAGTGCAAAACAAA
This sequence comes from Syrrhaptes paradoxus, assembly GCA_013400615.1. Lineage (NCBI taxonomy): Eukaryota > Metazoa > Chordata > Aves > Pterocliformes > Pteroclidae > Syrrhaptes > Syrrhaptes paradoxus. The sequence goes on along the minus strand of VZTO01004642.1, from coordinate 18,912 downwards.
GGGTGGTAGATTTTATATTCCCTTTACGCTGGAGTAAATAACTACCCAAGACCCGAGACAGATCGGTTCAGTGCTAACAAACGGCAGCTGAAGCAATGCTAAAGAAAAAAATAGCTTCTCAGATAGACAATGCTCCTGCTTCTAACAGAAACCATTCCTGTAGTTCCTGGTTCTTCACCACATTCTGGCATCAAGGAGAAACTTATTCTGACATTAGTCACAGGTTTGGTGTTGGGGGTTTTGGGTTTTTTTGTTTGTTTGTTTGTTTGTTTGTTTTTTAACACAACAGATCGCAGAGTCAGCTACCGGCTGCATTTGGCAAACCCCAACCCAGGGTTGGTTCTGGGGGTAAAGCACAGCAGGGAGCGGGAGCTGGGAGTTCAGTGCTGACATTGCTCCTAACTTCCTCCTGGGATTAAGCAAATCATGTAGGTCACTTGTAATTCAGTTCCCTTCATCCCATATCAAAATGATGCAATGAAGGTTGTGAAACCCGGAGCTGAAATGTATAAATTCTCCAGGAGCACATCTGGAGCCTGTTCTGTCAGCTCTGGGCACCTTTGCAGGTGGCTTTTGGAGAATCATCTTCTCTTCTGAACCATGGTGTGAGGAAAGGAGAACAGCAACACCTGGCAGGGTAATCATGTTGTTTGCTATTTCCTCTCTAGTTTTGGTTCCTATAATCCAAAGTTTCTTGAGCTGTAGCTGAGGAGAGACACTCGGGTTGCCCCTGGAAAGCTGCCTCATTTCTGTTCTTATTTCCAGCAAGGCCAGAAATTACCCCAAGATTTTGAAGACAGGGAGGAGAAAGGCAGGCTGGTGGTTTGGGACTGGATGGGACTTGAAGATGAGGTTTTCTTAGGACTCTTCCCTTTCCATTGCCACTCACCCTGGGTAAACCACTGCAAAGTAAGAATCTATCAGCCCTGATTGCTCCCACTTGTTAAGACACCCAAGCAGAGGCAAAAACTCACGTGTCAGTGAGTCAATGGGAATAAAGATTGTCCGTCGAGTGAGAGACATCTTAAATCTATGGTTGAAGGTGAATGCGCCAAATGCAACCACAACGCTCTGGTCTGACTGTGTTCAGAACGGAGGCAATGATGAGTTGCCACCATCTGAGAGAGCCTGTAACCCTACAACATCAACCAGTTTGAGTGCTTTCTGTCTTCTAGGGACAGGCTCCAGAGCAAACGAGCAAACAGAGTCCTCCAAAGAGTGAGTGGTGCAATGTGCATAGAAATAGGTAACTGCTCACCCTGTCAGAAACTGAAACACCCAGTAACACCAGTGTTACTATCTGGAGATAAAATATCTGAAGGTATGTTTGTTGTTGCTGGGCTTTCCTTTAGTCTTAACAGACTTGCTTGGCAGACTGTTCTGTGACGCTGCTGAAGTGACAGTCCCTGTAGTCTGCGGTGACAAGGTCACCATCCTACCATTTGCAAATGGAGAAGTGGGCAGTTTGCTGTGACAGCGGTTTCTGCGGTGACGAACTGCCTCAGGTCCAGCTCAATGTGAGGAAAGAGGGTAAAGTTGGATCTGTGAGTAGAGATTCAAATTTAACTCTGATGTTAGCTGCAGATTCCCTCAAGGTTATGCCAGGAATGAATGTCATTCCCTCTGGGTAGCCGTTGTGCCAGCAGGATGTCCTTGATGGGGGGAAAAGGTAGAGAGATCTTTAGGTAAATTGAACCGATGATTTTGCACAGGCTCTGCTGGGCTCTCTGCAGCCGATGCAGGAGCCCAATCTCCCCGCGACTGCAGGCAGGAGGGTCTGGGGCTCAATAATGGGAGAGCTGGAGAGGGGTTTCATGCCAAGGGGTGTTCTTCCTGATTCCAGAAAAGTAACTTTGTGCGGGCTGGCTGGTGGCTGAGCTGTCTTGTCCTGATTAGAGAAATATTTTGGGCAGTGCACGATAGAGCAGACGACAGCAAAGACTGAGCAGTTCCGTATCACACCTACCATAGCTCTCGGGGNGATTCCAGAAAAGTAACTTTGTGCAGGCTGGCTGGTGGCTGAGCTGTATTGTCCTGATTAGAGAAATATTCTGGGCAGTGCATGATAGAGCAGATGACAGCCACAGCAAAGTGTCTCGGGACACTTTTCACAGGAGGTCAGCATCCTCTGATACACAGAGGAGAGCTGGGTCTTAAATCCTCACCATCACGTGGATTCTTGCTGATGCAGGTGCCTTTCCAGGACAGGAACAGAAACAGGAGGGTGCTTCCCTGCAGCGATTTGAAAGCAGAGGGGTAAAAATGGAGTTGTGTCATTTCACCACACCTTTAAAAACAATATCGTGTTTGCAGCACGCTTGGTGTGACTGTAACCTTTTCTTCAGAGGGGTTTAGCAGCTCAGCGTACGTAGCAGACAGCCCTGGGGAATGTGCAGCTGGGGACATTTTCGGTGGTGTGCATTAATTACAGCGTATCACTATTTATCTCATTTACATGCCTTGAAAGGACACGGCTGCTGTTACTACAGTGCCCCATTGTGCCAGGGGCTGCCAGCACCCCTCTGAAGACAGGAGCTCTGACTCCTGGAGTTTACCCTCAGACGTGAGACCAAAAGGGTGACGGAGGGGAACGGAATCAAAGCACGCACGGCATTACAGGATGTACTCATATATTCATAGCTGGCTTGGCACGGGCAGTTTTTCAGGTCAGAAGGATTGAACCCCGTGGGGTTAGAACGTTAGGTATTCCTGAGCACAGCTCTGTCCAGAGGCACTCAGATCCGCATTTTCACTAAAAGCAGGACACACATTGAGCCTGTGTAGTGTGAGATAAGCTGGTTTTGTGCTGCGGAATATCTCTGGGCATTTGAAACACCTCAGACAGCAATGGGTGTACTTTAAGCAGTTTCACCTTCTTTGAGATGTGAAATTTCATCACTGGTTTTGAAGACAACCTGAATAGTCCTTAAATGTGAAATATTTTAGTCTGCTTAAATGTATGCTTTCCCTCTTTATTAATGAAAGGAGTTAGTCTGACAACTAGCAAATCCATAAAAAATCCTGTGATTTGAAAAGAACTGCAAACTGGAATTCCAACAACCGTGGTGTGCTAGGATGGGGAAGGGAAGGAAAGGAAACATTTTTGTCTTGGAAAAAGCTGGCTTGCACACTTCTCTAGTTATTATATATTATTGCATCTTCATATCTGTTCAAAATAGAGCCTAATGACTTTTATATCAACTTAAAACTTCAGCCACTTCCCTTGCCCCCGTTTGGATCCACAGCGTTTGTGCAAGAGGCAGCGTGGTGGCTCTGCATCCCGAGGATGCTGAGAGGGGGAAGAGTTGTAGTTCCAGCTTCTGATGGCATCCAGCTGTGCCCAGGGTATCGCCGGTCATTCCCACATCTCCAAACAGCACCAGGATGAGGGCACCTGGGGTGAGTGGGAAGCAGAAGCCTTTGTTTCCCAAAAAGCTAAAGCCGGGAAGGATGCTGAGCACCACCGGGACTCCTGCGGTCCTCCGGTGCGGGGATGCTCGCCCCGTGCGGAGCAGCGGTGAGGGCATGTGGCGGATTCATGGGCTGACAGGAGGCGTGTGCGGTGGGTGCTGACCCTCGCCGCCCATCTGACCCCGTTATTTGTTGAAGGAGCTGACTTGTCTGGGAGCACTGGCAGGGACCGGGGTGCCAGATGGCATGTGGATGTGTGTTGTGTGTCGGCTGTCATTCAGCCAGATTAATGTGAAGTTTGTAAAAAAGGAGGAGAAGGAGGGAGGGGGGGAAAAAACAATTAAGCAAGAATCTCAAAAAACAATCGAGGCCACGTGCCACCGGGCAGCGGTCGTTGGCGGCACAATGGGTTATCGGCTTCCCATGAATGGGCCCAACTGTTGCAAACGACATGAGCCTGCCCAGTTTTCAAATCATTTAATGCTCTTGTTTACTTCCAATCCAGCCAATCTCCGGGCCGGGAGAGCCGTCACCTGATAGTCTTTTTATGTATTTAAGTCCCAGGCCTCACAAAATAACTGAACAGCGGTAACCATGGCAATGCTAATTATTGCACTATAACTACAGTAGGAGAAAGAAAACAGGGTAGGCTGGGAGAGAGATTTGAAGATGTTTTTTGGCCAGGATTGGAGCTTTTGGCTCCTGGTCATGTGTTGTGGGGTTTTATTATTCCTTTTCTTCTTTTCAAAATCTTTTTGCAAACAAATAGATTACATTCTGCTTTAAAGATCTCCCAGAGAATAGTTTAGGGAACTTTGATACGTGTTTCTGGAAATCCTGAATAGAGGAGCTGAAAGCCCCTGGGCAGCCAGGCACTAGAGTTCCAGCTTGTTCTTTTAAGCTGATTTAGAATTGTGTAAAACATAAAAGATGCTTCAGCAAGAGACCAGATTTATTTAAGGCTTCTGCATCGTCATTTGGCAAGGAACACAATTAGTACCACGCAGCTGGCTTTAACACATCTACGAGAGAGCTCCTTCAAGCCTTTGCTTTGAAAGCAAAATCAACTACATCCAACCAAACTACGTTCCTCCGAAAGATAAATATGTTTTCCTGGAACTGAATCCCTTTGGGTTTACCCTGGGTATCTAATGATCATTTCCTGACATGTTCTAATTACTGCTTTACTCCTCGAGATCCTCAGGGCTTCTGCAATACTTTTTAACATCAGTAAAGATCCTTTGTGATACTTATTTTACAGACTTCAATGGGAGTTCTGACCACTCAGGAAATTTTGAGTGCTGTGAATATATTCCAATGTTTCAGGTTTGTACCACGCGCTCTAGCAGAAGCAAAACAAAACAAGTGGGGGTGGGACATGCAGAATATATCAAAAACGGGGCTTTAAACCCAAAGCAGCCTGTCAGCGTTTGGCTCAGGTGTGTTGCTAAAGGCAGGCTGGGCGTTACAGTGCCTTCAGTCACCAGCTTTTCATTCCTATCATTTAGCGTGTCAAAAACTGCCTCAAAAATCATTTCCTGTGCTTCATGGTTCCTTGTTAAGTATCAATAACTCTCTGTATGTGAATGGGAGAGATTATCAGGTCATTCTGGAAAGGATCCATCCCCACCGCTGGGACGCGGAGGCTGGGAAAAGCCCTCTCCAGGTGCTCAAGCCCCCACACAGGTCCTGGAGAAGCTGGGCACAGAAACTCCTTCCCAGGCTGGCTGGTCGCTGGATTTCAAGGTTAATGCCAAAATTGTCAGGTTAAAAGTCCTGACAGGTTTCTTCTACATCAAGGCCAAACAAGTGCAAATTTCTGACAAACGTGAAAATAATGAATCAGCTTTGGTTTTGTTTCTAGGCAGTTCCTCTTCCCTGTTCTGATGCCTTCTTCCCCTAAAAGCACTGCACGAGAAGCGTTCTTAACCAAAAGGTTTCAAACTGTACGAAGGGATGTGTGGTTAGGTAAAGGGCGGCAGGCACCTGCCAACTGTGAAACCAAAGGTCGCTTCGGAATTCTGCAAACGGAATTCCAGCCTCACCGACCCACATGAGCTCCGGCATCCCAGCCACCTCCCCTAAGTCTTACCAGGGACCATGTCACAGCATCTCTGCTCTCCGCTAACCTTTTGTGCCATTTTGCAGACTCTTAGCTTCTGACCCCTCCCAGCTGAGCGAAGATGACCTCCCCAGTGACTTACAGTCCTTGTCGTGGCTGACATCTGTTGATGTTCCTCGGTTACAACAGATGGCCAGTGGAAGAATGGATTTTAGCCTCGGTGCCCCGAATGTGATGCTGCAGCAGACAGGTAAACTGTCGGGATGTTAAATAACTGCTCCTTAGACAACACAGCCTCCTCCTCCCTCCTTTCCCCCCGCCAGAGGCTAGCTCTCCTTTTAGCAGGCTCCTTTGAAGTGCAGCACATTTTGCTTCCTGCCAGAGGACCTGGAGCCGGTTGTCTCCTGCAGAGGCTCTTGCTGACACATTTCCTCCAGGTCATAGGGACCGACTGGCTTTTCTGCTCAGGGTAGTTGCTGGTGCCTTGTTGCATGAACTTGGGCCAAGGTATTTCAGATTTACATTTCACCAGCTTTGAAATTAGGTGATTAGTCTTGTTTTTTTCAACACTGGTAAAATTACGAGTATCTTATTTACCCCAGACCTGTCTGCTTCATAGAGACTCGCAGCGTACGTTCATTGAATGCCTGTCTTTCCTTTGCAAACATCCTTTAGGATGTTCCCTACGGCATTCTGCTGAGAGAGCTCCGCGTCTCATCATGCTCCCTTTAGAGCAGAAATCCTTCTGGAGTGCAGATAAACAGTGCTGAATAAGTTGTGTTTTTTCTTTTGTAAGATCCCGTGTCTGTAACACCAGCACGGACTGTTGAACAGCTATCACCTTTCATTCCCTGCATCACGACATCTTCACAATTTGTGCAATGCTCGGGGTTCTTTTAGGCTGGAAAGCCACTGAGAGGTGTGATTATCCACTCCTGAGCTTAGCTGCGTTCAGATGCGTCTTAAAAATGAATGTCAGCTCTCTTTTCTGAAGTGTATTTTCCTGTGAACGTTCACTGCCTTTGCTCTCTCCTAACCAGGTCCCGTAGCCAGCAATCTGCACTCCACCGGAGCACCTGGAGCAATGATTCACGTCCAGGCCAGCCTGCCACAGGGAATCCTGGGGCTGAATTCTATTTCCACACACGGAGCAAATGTAAGAGCTGTCCTCAGTGGCTTATTATTGCAACACTTCTCAGGAAAAGACGTCGGTAATTTCGAGACTGACACGTTTGTTGTCTGTATCTCAGCAGATGAGCCAGTACGCTGTAGGTGGGCAGCCGTCTCCCAGTTTACAAACACAGCAACAGCTCTTTCCTCCTCCTCACTCACAGCAAGTGTTTGCCCTGGCACAGAACACACAGCAGGTACTGGCACTTCCCTGGGGTCTACGTCTTGGAGTACCTGCCAAGATCATATCTAGAATGCTCTTAAAAAGAAAAACAGTAATATAACCCTAAACCTACATATCCACAGACATTTTGCATCCAACATTTTCCTTCTTTTCCTTGTGCACAGTGTAACCCAGCAGCAATGTACAACACATCCTACGGGACTCAGCCGCACTATTCCCAGCCCCGCCTGGCTCCTCACTCTGTCCAAGAGCTGCACCCAAAGCACTACCCCAAACCCATCTACTCGTACAGGTGAGCGGAGAGCAGAACAGCCCCTTGCCTGCAGCCCGCCTTGGGGTGACTGTAACCCCGCAGGTGGGGCAGGGGGAGAGTATTGGATTCCTCTGGAAGGGAACAAAAATCCTGTCATCCACCCCCAAGCCTGTGGCAGCTGCCCCTGGGGGACAGCAGAAATGAACAAGGAAACTAGTTCTGGGCATAAAGGCAGAGTAACAGCAGGGAGGAGTAAAATCTGCAGGATCACAGGTGACTTCTGAGCACCTGAGAGCAGTAATCAGCCAGCTGACCAGCCCAGAGATGGGCCTGACCTTGCTAGACTGGAAGAAGGTATGTAACAGCTAAACACACACAATCTGTTGTTATTTATTTTCTCTGTCTTCTAGCTGTTTGATCGCAATGGCGCTGAAGAACAGCAAAACAGGCAGTCTGCCGGTGAGTGAGATCTACAGCTTTATGAAGGAGCACTTCCCCTACTTCAAGGTACGCGTACACCTGCACACTGGAACTAGAACATCCCAAATACTTTGTTCGTGGCTTGTTTCGCTAACATCCTTCTGCGGCTTTCAGACAGCCCCCGATGGCTGGAAGAACTCCGTGCGCCACAACCTGTCCCTGAATAAATGTTTTGAGAAGGTGGAGAACAAGCTGAGCGGCACCTCTCGCAAAGGGTGCCTGTGGGCTCTCAATCCTGCCAAGATCGACAAGATGGAAGAGGAGATGCAGAAGTGGAAGCGGAAGGACTTGGCTGCTATCCACAGGAGCATGGCTAACCCAGGTAGGGCTGATGTTGCACTTTTGCTATGTGTACGAGAGGCAAGGAGGGGAAAAGGGCTCAAATCTCAAAGTCTCAAAAAAAAGCGTGTCTCTGCTCGCTTGTGAAATGCTTTGGCAGGGCCCTGCTTGAACAAACAGGTGAAACTTTCTAATTTCTTCCTCGGGAATGGGCATTGCTGGTGCAGAGGAGCTGGACAAGCTGATCACCGACAGACCCGAGAGCTGCAGGCGGCCCAGCAAGCAGGCGGAGGCTGAGGTCTCCACCCTGAACCCCATGGCAGCGGCTCAGGGCCGAATCCCCATCTCCCAGCTGCAGCCTCAGCCCATCATGACGCTCTCGCTGCAGTCCATCCCCCTGCACCACCAGATCCAGACCCAGGCTCGCATGGCCCCCGACTCACCAGCACCCGCGCAAACGCCTCCTCTCCACGCTCTGCCCGACGTCAGCCCCAGCCCTCTTCCTCACCATCCCGTGGGACGCGCGCCTCCGGACTTCCTGAACGTGACGGCAGACATGAACACGGAGGTGGACGCTCTCGACCCAAGCATTATGGATTTTGCATTGCAAGGTACGGGAGAAGGAAGCTGGGGTAGGGGACAGCGTGGTTTACAGGGTTACATAATCACTGAATATATAACCAGGGTCCTCAGCGGGATGGGATATAACAGAGATAAAAATTGTGCCAGATGCTGGCCTCTGCAGGGTGATGTCCCTGGGGCAGTTCTGCCCCGTGCTGGATGGGACAGTGACCTGCCGTCACGGTGTGAGTGCAGATGCTGCAGCAGCTGGAGGCAGGGACATCCAGGCAGCTGGATCCTGCCTTGGTGTTCCCTTTCTGAGAAAGGATGATGGGGATGCCCAGTGCGGCCGCTGGGTTTCTGGTTAGCACATGGCAGACAGACGCTGGCCGGAAAGGTCCGGAATCCTGCTGGAAACGGGATGTGGGGAAACAGACACTTTTACTGATGCCGTCTGCACGCAGCACTGGTCCTGACCAGGGGGTAAAGCCCTTTAGATATGGACCAACCCCACACCCAGTGCTCAGGGGGTTGGATGTGTTGCTGTGACCAGAATTTCATCTTTTAAAGGTAACATATGGGAGGAAATGAAGGACGACAGCTTCAGCCTTGACACGCTGGGTGCCTTCAGCAACTCCCCGCTGCACCTCTCAGACTGTGACCTGGGCACCCCCGGCCTCACGCCCGTCTCCAGCGGCAGCGATCACTCCTTCTCGGACGTGCAGGTCACCGGCCTCTACACCACCTACCCAGCGCTGGACAACGTGGCGGCAGCTCAGTACATGAACCCCCAGGGCAACAAACCCATCGCCCTGCTCTGAGGTTTGCACCGTTCCACGGACCTGGGGCCAGATCCTCCCAACCGTTAAAATCCAACCCGAAAGCAATAAAAGAGCTCCTCCTGCAGACGCTTGGAACGTGTTGGCGATCACCGGGACGCAGCACGTGATGCCAAAATAAATCAAACTGTTTCTAGAAGAACCACTTTCACCCTCCTGCTGCAGGACTGGTGAGCTCTCGAGAAGGACCTGGGGGACAGCACTCAGCAGGAACTTTCACCAGAACGTAACTGAGCTAAAAAATAGTCCCGTTAAGGCAAAGAGATGTAATCGACACTGACCTGGACTGACATACAGACGCTGTTTGGTCACCACCTACACAGAAGCCAAAACAAGTCAAGGGGCTGGTCAGCACCAAGCTGGACCCCAAACTGGTTGCTCACGTACCCTGTATCTTTTTAAATAAATTGGCAAAAAAGTGTTGCCATCGAACAAAGACCCACACAGTTCCTGGAGCCACTGGCACCACTAACGCTTTTCTGATGTAATTATTGTTAATTTATCGCTATGAGGTAGGAAAAAAGGAGCAAAAATATTAAAAATGAAAAAAAATCAAACTCATAGCAGCCAACTCTTACATCTCTGTTTAAAAACAAAGTCCTCACCCCATGAAGGAAGCGGTACTACTGAATTAAACTGATCACTGGCTAGAAGATTTTAGGAAATACACCTATTTTTAGCATTTTTTAAAAAAAGATTAGTTTAGAGTCATGTGTATTGTGTTTCTGTCTATTCTTGTGCTAGTCAGTATTACTATTTGTAAATTTATTTATATTTATTGTTATGAAAAGAAATTATGTAAACTGAGCACTGTTCGATTTTTTAAAATGCTGCAGCAACCCGTTCCACACCCACTAAATTATTCACAAGCAAAACCGCAACCGTTCCAATCACCGTCCTTACACTACACCTCCTTGAAATACGCACTTTTGATACTGTGAAACTCACGTTTTTTATAAAAAATTCAGAGACCAAATATAGCAACTGCACCATGCCAACTCACAACGGCCTTTCTTTCCTAATTAACCCAGGCAGAGTCATTCTAATGGAGTTTTTTAAATTTTCAAACCCTGCTCTATGGTAACATATGTTGCAAAAAAATGTGGTGACATTTCTCCAGCCTACATCCCTGCACTAAAATCCCCGAGGGTGCAGGACGCTGCCGGGAAGATCCGGGGCTGGAAAGTGTCCGTGCCTGGATCCTCCCCAGGGCACACGTCCACCTCTTCCCAACGGGCACCGTGTTCCATGTCATAATTTATTGTTCACGAACAAATGTGATTAACGATCGTTTGCTGTGACTGGCGTCCTCGATGATGTCTTCATGTTTTTTTAAATAAATATTTCTTAGCACTAAGCCTGGGTTGTTGTGGATGCGCTGTGACTGCACTGGATGCCCGGCCCACGGCATCCTCCAGCTCGCGTTAATCACTCCGAGGCACCTGCTGCCGGAGATCCAGCGAGGAAATAGTTCCGTACAACTTACGGCTGTTGACAAAGGGACAAAGCTCAGAGGTGTCCCCCTCCAGCCGCGGTGTCGGAGCGTGCCGAGGAACTGGCCCCTCTCTCGCGTCTCAGACCGGTGCCTTTCTCTGCCCCTGCGAACAGGCTCCGTCGCCTTCACTGACCTGACACCGTGTCCAGCTCAAGGCTTGGTCCCCGGCTCAGATCCCCCAGGAGAAGGGTTTGCAGGTATTTACCGGATGAATTCTTTCCCCGTTCTGTCAACCCCTGAAAACCCCTGAGCCTGAGCGCGGGGAAGGGCTCTGGGGCAGGGCTGCGACGAGCTGCTCAGCAGCAGTTTCTGTGCTGCGGGGAGGGGGCTGCACAGCCCCAGAGCACCGGCCCCCGCTCAGATCCACCGCGGTTATACAGCGACAAAAGAAACAGACCCGGGAACCTCCTCGAGAGCCCTGCTCGCTTTATTGCTGCGGCTTGGCTCCCGTACGGCGAGCGCCAGCACCCCTCCCCGACAGTGCGGTGACACCTCCCGCGGCCTTTCCAGCCCAGCCCCAGCGCAGGGAGACCCCCTGCAGACCCCACTGTGACCGAGGGGGTGTCCACTGCCCCCACACCGCGGCAATACCAGCTCTGCGCTTGATCCAGGTGTCCTGCCTCCCCCTGTGCGAGCCAAAACGAAACCCATGCTGTCGAGATGACGCAGCCGCCCAGCCAGTGGAAAGCGCACGTTCCCCGTTCCCCTCTGTGAACCGAGGCGGTTAAATCCTCCCCGAGGAGCGAGGTCGGGGCAGATGGGGAGCTCACCCCGGCTCTGCCGCAGCGGAGGAAGCCGGTCACTGGGGCAGCAGCACCCGGAGCCGTGTCCTCCCTCCTCTCCCTCCTCAACCGGCTGAAAACACCCGAAGGAAGGGGCTGCGGCAGGAGCCGGGAGGGACACGAGGCGGGCGAGAGGGGCAGAGCGCGGGGGTCCGCTGATGTTCCCGCTGCAGCTGGCTGCTGTGTCCCTCCTGGGCCACCAGCTGCCCCCAGTCACGGCTGCTGCCGGCTCCCCAGCGAGGGGAAGGAGACGCTGCTCCTCGCAGTTCCCGGGTTTGTTACCAAGCAGCAGCCGGAACCGCTGCTGAAGCTGGGGCCACGTTTCCTCGCGCTGGTGCCCAGTCAGCCGCACGCAGCCCCGCTCCTTCGTCCCGCTCCCGTGGTGCCGGGGCCGGTCGATTTGTCTTTCCAGCTCCGTCCAGTCCCTTGAAACCCATCTGACACTGGTGCTTGTGTTAAAGACCAACGCCAGGGTTTGCAACCAAAACACGGTAAAAGATTTTAGATTCTTTTTAAAACCAACTTTGCACCGGGTCCAGACTCCAGGCTTGGCTTGGGCCGAGTTTATCTTCTGCAGAGCTGCCCTCTGATGAACACCCCCAGCGCCAGAGGGAACTTTGCGCGGCTGGAGAGACCGTCTTCATGGCTTAAAATACAAACACCGGCATCCTTTATTTACACACACGGTACGAGTCCCGGGCTGCAGTCCACGGGCTGATGAATCGGGCGGGGAGGTGAGGTCTGGCCCCTGAGCAGCAGCGCGTCCCGGTGCCCCTCCTGCCCCCGGCTCAGGACGGGCCGTCGTTATCCACCGTGGACAGGAGCCGGGAGAGCTGGGTCTTCTGCGTGCGGCTCATGTGCTGAGCCATCTGGACCACGCAGTCCATGGCCACCTCGGGGTTGGCTTGGACCAAGCTGCAGGGCAGAGGGGACAGGGCAGCAGAACAGCCTCATCCCCCCACCCTGTCCCCACCCCAGGGGACAGCATCGCCCTTCGCACCCCGGCCGCTCACCTCCGGATGTGCTTGAGCACGTAGTCCCGCTTCAAGTACTTGATGTTCTCCCAGATGGCCGACTGGGTGCCGTCCTCCTCCCGCATGTGCTTCTCCAGCCACTCCACCACCACCTGGTTGTTGTCCCACAGGTAGCCCTGGGGAGAGCAGCACCGTGGGGGGGGTCCTGCTGCCTGCACAGCCTGAGCCCCCCCCTTTCTGCCGCATCCTCGGGCTTCTTCCTCCCACAACACAGGCAGGCAACGGGGTTTTTTTTCCCAGCCCTGCACGAATGTAACAGCTGCTGGGGAAAGGTTTCAGTCTGGAAACTGAAACTGGGGAAAGCTTCGCAGATTGTTTAAAATGCACAAAGTTAAGGTAAAAGATGTTTCCTTCGCACGCCCTCACGTCCCAGCTCAGCAATCCCAGGACTGACACAGTGATGTGTGTGTCGCGGCACCTGGAGCAGCTCAAATGCAAAAACCGCAAATCTCACTTCTGCCCGATCTGGTGCTAGAAAATGGGGATACGTGTGTCTGTTTGGGGGTCACTTTGGTACCGCTGAGCACCAGCACCCACCTGAGGTCACCCGCTTGGAAGAGCCAGCCCCAGGCTCAGGGCTGCTCGGCAGGGCAGGCTGCGGAAGGGCAATTCCCATCGCTTAAACCCTCAGAGAGGCACCAACGACACGGCCGAGCAACAGGACAGCAAGGTGACAGCCCTCGGGACCCCCTGGCCGCAGGGATGCCTCAGGAAGCCGGGGCTGGGGGTACCTTGGCGGCTCCTTCCGTCTCCATGAACCAGCGCCGCAGCATGGACTGGATGTGGATGTGGCTCAGCTCGCTGTTCGCCTTCAGCACCTCCGCCTTCACCACCTCCTCCAGCAGCAGCCGCCGCAGCCGCCAGTAGAAGAAGGAGCGAGCGTTCTTCCACTCCAGGATGTCCTGCAGAAACCGGGGCAGAGCCCAGGTTTGTTTTTGCAGAAAGAAGAGGAGCTGACGTGCAGCAACTGCTCGCTCACAGCTCGCACCGGCAGGTTTGGAGGCAGCTGGAGCAGAGAGCAGCACCCGGCGCAGGAACGGCAGCACAATGAGCTGCAGCCCGGATCTTGGGGAGGGGACTTTGCCTCCCACCCTCGTGCTGCCGCTGCAAACCTCCTCGTGCCAGCCCCTGCCCGTGCTCACCGTGATGACGCCTTTCTCCTGCATGCGCCCCGGGGTGTCGTGCAGGTCGGCGAAGCACACGGCCACCTGGTAGTACATGGGCAGGAGCAGCTCCTCCCGTGCCTTCAGCTGCTTCTCCAGCTCCCGGCGCTGCACCTCGGACAGCTCGGGGGTCCCTGCGGGATATACCGTCCTCAGCAGCCCACCCACCACCCTGCTGATGGGCTCCTCCATCAGCCACTGCCACCAGCAAACGGGGCACCCAAGCGCTCTGTCCCTTTGGTTTGGCACATTGACACCCCCGGGGCCACAAAGCAGCTGCACGGGGTTCAGTGCCTCCGGAGAGGTGGGACGTGGCATCTCCAAGGACTGTGCAGCACCGTGCTTCAGCAGGGTGGAGGGACACGGGGGCAAGGATGTCCCAGGGCAGCCCCTGCCTGAGCCTCGTGTTTTAACTTGTCACTACTGCGAGTCGCGACGCCCTTCCCTTACCCAGCTGCTCCACCAGCCTGGCGTACGCCGTATCGATCCGTCTCATGGTCTTCACCAAATCTTTCTTCCTGAATTTGATCTCCACTGTTCCTCCAGGCTCCAAAATGCCTCCCCTGGAAGGAAAGTTTGGTGAAGCAGGGACAGGTCCGTCTGCACGGGGAAATAAATCCTGGGACAAGAGACCCAGGCAACTCTCTCTTCTAAGAATTAGGGAGAGAGAAAAGCGAAAAGGGTTTTGTTTCCAGTCTGGAATTCTTGTCTATCCTTCCACTTTTTACAGCTTGCTCCAACATGCACTAATTCAAGTTGGAGAAAATCCTCCTGACCCCCAGAACCAGGTTTTACTCAGCCACAGTCTTTGCTGCACACAGGACGTACCGGCCACCCTGCTCTGCAAGAGCCCTGGAGCCTTCAGCTGATGGCTTTGATTAACTCGAGGGAAAAAAAAAACCCATCTCAAGGGGAAAAAAAAAACAAAACAACCCTCGAGGGGAAAAAAAAATACACATCTGAAGGGACAGGAGATCACCCAGAGGGACTGTGACTCTGCAGACCCCACACACTGGCTCTCGTTTCTCTGCACGTGTATTTTGGACGCTGACCTGCTCTCCTTGTCTGCGTAGAGCTCCACATAGAGGGGGTTGATGGTGGGGTCGATGACCACCCAGGAGCCTCCCCGCAGCTCCGCGTGCGGCGGGATGTAGACCAGGACAGGCTGCTTAAAATCCCGGATGCTGTCGACTATGTAGGCGCCAAACTTCAGCATTTGGTCGTACATGTCTGAAAAAACAAAGGGACTGGGTAGCCAGGTGCCCCGAGTATTGCCCCTCGCCTCCTGCTAGCACCCCAAAGCCACCTTCTCCCTTGGAGAGATCAACTAAGCCCCCCAAAACCAACCCAGCAGGAAGCCACCAAGCCCTGGGACCTGGCGATGCCCCATCACCTCCCCAGCCCAGCCCCACACCCCAGGAGCGCCGGTGGCACGTCACGGCACGGGGCTCCGGGCACCCCAGGCGCGGGTACCTTTCATGCCGCTGGAGAAGCCTCGCCAGTTGGCAAAGATCATCAGCGGGAGATGCTCGCGGTTGAAGTCCCGAATCGCCTGGGCTGTTTTAAAAGCAGAGTCTGGGAACCAGACCTGCCCAGCCTGCTGGATTATCTGGAAAAGACGGCGAGCAGCAGCGCTGAGACCCGCACCCACGCTTCCCGGCATGCTGCGCTGGGAGGTCAGCACAGGGGGCGAGAGAGCTGAAAGAAAACAAACTGCCCCAGCACCCTTGATTTCACCGGCCTTTGATGAAAATCAAGACATGTCAAAGGATCACACAAAGTTTTTTCCCTGCTCTCGTCCTCCTGGATGCTGCTTGGCCGCACTAAGCTCTCCCCACGCACCTTCGCCTCCGAGTCCGGGTTGGCGGGGTCTGCGGGTATCGTCACCTCCACGGGGCGGGTCTCGACAGCGATGACGCCCACGGGGAGACCTCCCAGCCTGCAGCAAAGCAGAGTGGCCTCAGCAGAGGCAGTTCCCCTCCACGCTGCACCCCAGCCCCAGAAGAGGGGTTTCCCCCATCGCCATCCCAAAAGCAGAGCCACGGCCAGGGCTGGGTGTGCTTGGCCGTGCAGGCTCCCCGCACCGCTGACCACCCCCGGCTCCATCCCCTGCTCCCGGCAGCACCTCGCTCTGCCGACCACGACCGTCTGCGCCCACGGCTTCATGATCTCCAGGAAGCTGTCCTGGTCGAAGAAGCCGCTCTGCCAGGTCCCCTTGAGAGCTGCCGAGCAGAGGGAGAAGGGGAGCAGCACAGCAATGAGCACCCGAGGGCTCCCTGTGCGCCGACACACAGCAAAAAGCACCTTTTGCACCAGGACGGGAGGGGTTTGCAGCCACTAGACACACTGGGAGGTCTCGGGCTGCTCTCACTCACTCGGATGAGGTCTCCCTGCCAGCATCCACCTGGGGTCATAGGGGACTTTGGAAGGGACAAAACCGATCTCTCTGTCGATGGGGTCGCTTACGGCAATGACGGGCACCGGGCTGCGGTTATCCTGCGAGGGAGAGCCCCCGGGAGCAGGTCACAGCCAGGTACCGCCTGACACCCCGCTGCACCGTCCCCCGCAGCACCCTCCTACCTTGGGGATGTAGGAGAGCCACTGCAGGATGGTGTAGACCCCCTCAAAGTCATCCGGGACAGTGACGTGGGAAACGCCGTTATTGTGCATGATCTGCACGCCTCCCAGCTGGCTGTTGGACGTGTAAACTTCCCGCCCCAGCACCTAGAACACACACAGTTGGTCTCTGCTAACGCAGGAACCATCCCCTCCTTCTTCTGTGTAAGTCAAACCTCCACGCAGGCACGTTCCCTCTGCTTTGAGGCTGAATTTCCACCTCTGCCTACCAGGCTGAAGTTAAAGCAACGGGATCTTGCTTTAGGCGAGCGCGTGGGTTTAGCTCGGCAGGTTTCAAATCAGCTCAAATCGGAGCGGTTCTGCCCAGAGACGGGCGCGACACGCAGCACGGTACCTTATTGAGAGCCGTGACGCCGGTGAGGATGATGTGGGAGTTCTCCACCTGGATGACGCGCTGGCCCAGCCGCACCAGGTAGGCTCCGATCCCGATGGCACGGCAGGTCACCTGGGCACGCACACGAGGACACNGCTGATGGTCACTATTTCCTCGTAAGCGCGAGAAGACTCCCCGGCGATGGTACCAGCAGCTCGCAGGTTTTCCACCCCAAATCCGTTGTCCTTCCCGATGATGTCCAGGAGGACGTACCTGCTGGGAAGGCAGAGCCGCGGTGGTGCGGGCAGGATGGGGGGGAAGCACCCATGCGTGTGATGGGTCTGGCAGGATGCTGTGTCAGGACGTGGGAGCTGCGTCCCGGCGGGGATGCAGAGCGAGGCCGGGGTGTTTCCGTGTGTCCCGTGGGGCTCACCTGGATTCACCCCCTTCCTCCACGTGCTCACAGTGCACCGAGTTCATGGCGCTGATCCTCGTGTAGTCCTGCGGAGTCAGGTACAGGTACTTGAACCCCTGGGAATAAAGAGGAGGAGGATGAGTTGAGGAGCCCCCCCATGCACATGCAGGACACAGCCCCTCTCCAAATCCATCCCAAACCCTCCCTGCGCATCAACAGCGGCTCAGGGACCAGGGCTGGACACTGCAGCCGTGCCAGCACAGGTACCTTCATCTCCAGACCGCTGGGGACAGCGGAGGGAATGGTCCCTGCGGTGCTGGGTGCAGGTCTGGGCTCACCCCCACCACTGATCCCAGTTTTATCTCCCAGTTTAGCTCTGGTCCTTCCTTCCCCAGGTAAATCCCTGTTGTTTTCTGGAGGGGAGGTGCCCACACACCTTGTAGGGGTCCGCAGGGTCCACCCAGGCCACCTGGAACATGTGCTTTATCTCGTCGGCAAAGCCGATGCGGGCTCCGCTGTTGGCAGCGATGTAGATGCGGGGGATGCCTTCAGCCCGCGCCAGCTCCGAGGCTCGCAGGAAAACCAGGTCCTCCTCCGGCCCGAAGGAGCCGATCTTGTGGGTGATGTCGTTGCAGATGAGCACGATGTCCCGGCCTTTCGGATACTCGGGGGTCATCAGCTTCATTTTGAAAGCAACCATCCCCACCTGCCCCAAAAGAGGACAAGGTCACGGGCAGGCTCCTCCAGGGAAACGGAGGCTGAGCTGCAGCCTGCATTAACCCACAGACAAAGAGCTTTTCCTGGGATTTAAACACAGCCGGACCGGGGAAGCCCCCCAGCCATCCCCGCCTGCCCCAGCACAGCTTCCTCCCACCCCATTCCCAAATCATTCCCCATCACCTCGTTCCCTCCAGGGACCCTGTTCATCTGCACCAGGTGCCCCTGGGAGTCCAGCACCAGCTCGGTGTAGGTCAGGACGTCCTTGGGGTGCAGGTCGGAGGAGCCCCACAGCTTGAAGAGAGCCTGCGGAGACACCACGCGTAGGACGAGCTGAGAGCAGGGGCTGCGGCAGCTCGGAGGCTATCGCGGAGCGCAGACAAGGGGGGAGCAAAACTTGGTGTTAGAGCCCCCACCCTGCTGCAGACCTCCTTGCACGGGGCTTTCTGCTTCACATCCTCCACGAGTGCAACTACAGCACTTGGCAAGAGCAGGGAATGGGTTTAGAAATGCCTCTTACAACCCAAAATGTTGGGGCTTGCACTGTTTTCTTTTTCTCGTTTTCCAGCTCAGGGGAGAGGAGTTTCTTCCCCAGATGGAAATATCTGGGGAAGGTGAGGAAGAAAAATCAAATGCAATAATTTGGAGCCTCTTTCTGCCTCACCTGCCGGATGAGTTCCGGGAAGTCGTACACGTAGGTGGTGCCCAAGGACTGTGCCTGGAACCGCTTGGCCTGGAGCAGGTCCTTGGTGACGTAGGGCGTGTTGATGAGCATCCCGTGCTGCGGCCCTTGCTTGTCCCCGTACGACTGAAACATGATCTGGAGAGAAGGGCAGAGCACTGGCTGCCGTCCCTCGCACGCAGGCAAGTCCTCCCTGCAACACTAAGCTGCCAGAGCCCCCCGGGTCCGCACTGCTCAGCTTTGGCTGCCCAAGAAGCTCGCACCCATGGCTCTACTCGACCAAATTGGGTGATTTTCCACCCCAGGCTTTGCTATCGAGGGGATAGAGCACAACACTGCTCTGCTGCAAGAACTGGGAACACCCTACCACTGACCTTCACCTCCCAGACCAAAAACCACCCAACTGCAGACCAGCAACACCCCTGGGGCTCAGCA
>VZTO01004641.1:12709-49912 GCA_013400615.1 Syrrhaptes paradoxus | reverse complement strand
AGAAAGAACTGTCCTACTGTGCAAATAAGTACTGACTCAGGCTTCTGATACAGTTGTGAATCTGATACATGGACCTATCAAACAAGAGTTTTGCGGTAACTTTTAGAGGAAGAAGATAAAAGATAGCTTACGGACTTATGCCAGGTTTAGGTACATAGCTGGTGAAGTGGGGGAAGGCATGGAAATAATTCCAATTCCTACTTTGTAATCCGGGGGGACTGATAAGTATAATTTCAGCCTTACAACACAGTAGAAACACTTGCAAATACTATTTCATCAGCTCTGTACTGCAAATTAGTTGCTTTTAGAGAACTTCCTTCAGTTTTCTGTGAACCTGAAAGCTGCTTTGATACAGTCCATTTTGGTACACAGCATGAATTATGCATTTATGCTGGTCATCTGTTTCTTGTTTGATTTGTTCCTATGGCCACGTAACGTGACTTCCATAAACTTACTCTAAATATCTCATCTGAGATAAATTCAAATTTTAGAAACTCTTCATCATTCTTATCTATTTTCTATTTATAATATCAATTAAATGCCTATGGTTATTAATCTCCTGTATTATGCTGGACTNATTCATGGCTCTAAGGGGAAATTACTGAAAAAAGATTTGCCTCATCTCCAGCGAAAAGTGAGCAGCTGGTGAAATTCAGATGCCCAATGGTTGCTAAAAAGTTTGTAAAAAAGTTAGACAAATTCAGGTACAGCACTGGAAATCTATGTGACACATGAACAGTAGCATTAGCAGGATCCCTTACGTTCCAAATACACGGTATGAAGTTTCAGCACAAACCAAAAGACCAAGAAACACCTTCAAATTCTCTTTCATATCCACAAAAACATAATAGATGTTGTCCTGTTAGACTGCAGCACTTCAGTGCCAGAGACTTCACAAAGCATATAGTTCATCTTACACAAACTTGTCACCTGCAATATCCAGGTTTCATTTGAGCAACTCTACTTGAGCTGCTGAGAAGTCCAGCCAGAACCAATGTCCTGGAACAGCCTGAAGTAAAAAAGAAATATGATGAGAAAGGTCTCCTGAAACAGGAAATTACAGGAGCTTTGAAAATTGATTGTTTCATTTGTACTGGCTACTGGGGAGCAAGAGAGCATCTAGGAAGCACAGACAGCAGAAGACTTATTCTGCGGATTAGTGCAAAGCAGAAAGCCAAAGCAGAGAGGATGTTTCAGCCTGTCACATGGAGATGAACCAGCAACAGCGAAGTGGATGACAAAAGACTCCTGCAGCACCAGAAAATTTTTGGGAGTCTCCAAACTGAGAAACACATTCATATTAAAAAGGGAGATCACTGGGAAGGACTATCTCAGGTGCTACACTAAAAGAAAAATAGATTTTGATACTCTCAGAAAAGTGGGAGCATCTTGTGGAGTATGGAATAAATATTGCAAAGCTGGATGGTGGACCAAAAGACAAGGAAGTTATGCAAATCCAGAAAACTACAACCTAGTTTAAGGCAGGGTAACAACAAAGGTGAAATCTCAAAGGCAGACTGCCTTTGATCAGACTGTGAAGAAAGCAAGTCTGGAAGCTGATAGCATATCAGCAGGACCTAGTATAGCAAGCAGTGATCTGAACAGACTGATGTATGCATATACAACGCAGTGATATCCGTAAAGATTACCAGCAAGTAAGGAAGTTGATTCTGATTATATTAACCTAAGAGATATTATGAGGACTTCATAAATATCTTCCCTGAGCCAAAATTTTGTTTTTCTTAGAAAAATTCAAAATGCAGAAAGAGAAAATTTCTATTCTGTTTTCTGAATAGACAGAACTCTGGAGACTTCAAAGTCCCACAGCCCAATAGTCCTGCAGAGAGTGCACACTGCATGGGACCCCTGATGTGCGCTGACACACTGATCTCCTAAACACAAAAGGTAAGAACTTGCAGCTTGTGGGGCAGCAAAAATGCTCCCAAATAGACCGTGAGAAATACAGCTGGTTTGAAAATTGCTTTTAAAGATCTGAAGGTGGTATGAACTCTTGCAGGACACAAAATGCTCAGGCGTTTCAAGATACGCATGTTTTCCATAGGTTTGATCATAATATAAATAACATCAACCCTGATTCTCAATAAGCAGCCTTTGGCAAAATTCTGCTGTTCTTGGAAACAAGCTGCTTGGGGTAAACTGGCATGACCATATTAAGTATGAGATAATCATAACATGTAACCATGTGAAAATAACTGGGACTCATTAGCTCAGTAAGGCAGAGCACAATACACAGTTACAGTTGCAGTGTGGCCTCTTCCTTCAGTGAACTTCTAAACAGAAAAATCACAGTTACTGGAGATAAGGTTCTCACCCAGTCTAGAAGTGGTGGAAATACCAAAATGAAATATCTTTCCATCTAATACTAAATAATGAAAAACACACAACCAAATCTTTCCAATCAGGATACATGGATGGTAAAGTATTGATGGTGACCTTGATTGTATGAAAAAAATCTGAACAATTTCTTAACAAGTGGAACTTAAGATACTGCAAGTAAGCAGTGGGTGTACTACCTATAATACTCCTTAAGTTTTCCTCCAGATTCTGAGCATAGATAGTGCTATGGAAAGCATTTGAAAGAAGACACTTCTCTTTAATAATGACACATAAATATTAAGTTGGAAGAATAGACGAAGGAGGATGGAAGCGTAAACACTGAGTTCTGGGAAGGAAGGGAAGTGCCAAGTGGCTCACATAATAAATACCAGTTGTATTTTTCAGGAATAAATTACTCCCCAGGACGAATTATAACAGAGTTTTGCAGCTATTTTGCACTATTTGATTCACATATTATACCACTATGTTTAGATTTACTGTTTTGGCTGGTTTTGGAGGTGAGAGGATCACCCATTTCATTTCAGTAGAGCAAAGATAGAGTTAAAAATGAAGTAGCCTCTAGAAGGCAGGATCAGTACCAAACTGTAAAGGAAAGAACCATATGCTAAATGCTATGACCATGCCCTAAATTTAACATTAAGCTACGACTAAGTATCCCCAGGTCACTCATAAGATATCCAAAACTGCTGTCAAAATTACTGACAGTCATGAGATGACGGTAGAGGCCTACAGATAAAGACAGAAGATGATACTAGAGGCCCCAGGGATATAATCACCCACAGTTAATTACTGTCAGGAATGGAATGTGACCGTGGAACTGGCTTATGGATAGTAATGTGAAAAAAGAGCACATGCACATATGCAGAGGATTGTACATACGATGAAATTGGGAGCCCACAAAGGAAAAAGCAAATGACCCCCATTAGTTAACTTAGTGGACCAGAGCAAAGTAGAGAAGACCCCCTCAGCCAAAATTCTCCTGTTAATGAAGAACTAGGGGCTGCAGACAGCTCGTGTAACACCCTCCCCCTTCTTGAGGAAGGTAAGTACCCAGTACAGGCGTGCTGGAAGGGCAAGGGGAACACACTGGAGAGAAGAGGACAAGTACTAAGGAGCAGGCAACAGTTGCAACTGTTTCATCATTACAACATTTTCCTGAAATTGCATTATTTTCTTTATTCTTTTTCTATAATAAGTAGATATAGATTAGTAATCGTTCTTTTATTAAACAATAAATTCTTTGCTATGCATGTAAGGTATGTTCCCTATTTGCCCATAATAAAATTTTACATGTAACAGTGTGCACAGAGCTTTTGAATATAAAGTGTATCATACATACAAACTTGTTCTTTCCATTCGGCCTACCTTTTTGCCTGCAATGACCACTTGTGTTTACTGGACTGTCACAAAGCATGATTCCAGAATGCTTGCAATGTTATCTCACATAACTCTCCAAATACAGATTGTTTCAAGATACTATTTTAGTATGCTAAAAGCTAAAAATGATGATTCTCATTTTTATTCCAGGAAAGAATGTTTTGCTTATGTTAATTTGTACTTCCTATTAGCTAAGCCTAGCTCGATTTTTAAAAAGTGAAGAGAAAGAAAAAATTAGTGTACTACATCAGTAAAAATGCACATTTAACATTTTTTTTGTGTTTTCATTAATGTCTGTGTTAGACTCAAAACTGTCCCCACCTTCTAAAAAAGCTTTTAGCTAACATTTAAGCTTGAACTACAAGGCTAATTTATAATAACTGGAGGAGAATTTAAAGGATTTATTAGGGTAAAAAAAACATGTAAACCCCAACCTTTCCATTTCTTTAATATGCAAATGTATATACTTACAATTCATACTAATTGAGCCAAATTAATATTTGCACCACAGCATCTTTTTTTTTTGCCTGCAAACACATCTCTCTTGAGAAGAAATAAAATGAGCTAAAAATTACATTAAGAAAACATTGTGGCTCATGAGCTAAAGTCAATGTATCAGTCCATAGATAACTTGAAATATTTCATTCTTTTATTTGAGTCTCTCTCTGACATCCTCTCATTAAAATATCTGCTGATTTATCTTATATCCTCTCTGATTTTTTATTTCTCAGATCAAGTGAACCTGAGACACCCTGTATTTAAAATTGTTTTTTTGGCATTCATAAATCTAGAAAATAATTGTGATATTGAGTATAATTCAGAAAACCAGTTGCCTAGACAACAATTAAATGTTGAGGCAGTGATTTACAATGGCTATCAGAGGAGATTGGTTTAAAATAAATATTTGCAAAATCAATATACAAAACAGGACCTCAGAAGCATTAGCTTAGGCTGGCAATATAAACAAGCCCTCAAGGCTATAACAGGTATTAATTTAGGGCCAAATTCCACTATCCTTATTCCCACTTGTTATTACCCTTCCTCACAGGTCCCATCGAAATGCCCTTCTTGACAATATAAAGGTGTCTGCCTCACTCTGGGAACCTGGCTGATGCTACACTTAAAACTTGCCAACCTTGTAAAAATTTCAGTGCAACTAAGCAATTATGATAGGTAAGAGATTGCTAAGAAATATCTGGAGACTTCAGAAATGAAAAAAAAAAACAAAACCAAACAAGCAAAAAAACCCCAAACAAACCCAAAAATTAAAGCTCTGACAAATACCTGTTCTGAAAAGCCACCAGTTCTATGATGCCATCTCTTTTCTAAGCTTTCGGTTTCTGCTTGTCTAAATTCTATTTGATAAGTTTTACAGTTTTCTGCACACTTGATATTCTTTGCTTAACGAACCTTTTACTTCACAGTTCATTTGTCCCTGTAGAAAAATACATCACTGCAGTTGGTCCTGGCTCATCCCCTGAACAAATGACCATTTCTTCTCATAAGAATGGTTCTTCTAATTCCAGAGCCAGAGTCAACGCCATTTCATTATCAATTATATTGCTACTGAACCCATTCAAAGAACAGAAAGAAGAAAATCTGTCTCAACCCTAATGCAATTATGACATGTCAGGGAGAACAAGGAAGCACGATCCCTGAAAATGAACTTTCCATTCTGCCATTCGCCTATTATTAAGGAAGGCAAAAGCAAATGGAAACAAACCTTTTGAATAGTGAGGAACTTCAGATACTAATACACTCTTAACTCATTTCTGACTAGCGAAGTTAATTCACAAAGAGGGGGGTAAACAACAATTTCTCCAAATGAATGTCGTCTTTCCTTTTCTGTAGAGCTCTTGGAATGATGAAAACATGAGACTACTGATAGAAAATGCCATGATTCACAGTCAGTGAGCAAGAACTCCAAATAGCTTCTACGTATACTTGTCAGAGTAATCAGTCTTCAAGCAAATAATAGTACAATTTATAAAAGCTGTTGGATTTGGCATCCTAGGAAAAAAATGGCTATCTCATAGTCACATGTCATACCTGAATAGACTTAATCTTCATACACAGAAAATTAGACAGCTAATAGACCTAAGTTTTCAAATACATTGTTTTCAGTATAGAACCAACTGTGCAGCTTAATCTCATGTGTTCAGGATTTTTCAGAACATTTAGCAAATCTTCAACAGTAGTTTTCTCTCTAGTCCTCAGCCAAGAGTAATTCCTTTAACAGGGAACTGCATCCAATAATCCACCAAAAGGACAACATTCTAACTTTAAAAACCAGCATACATATAAATTAGAGAAACAGAAAGCACATAGGAACCCAAGGAGGATTGCTACTAATTATACGACTATGGTCATGTTGTGGTTTGACCCAGCTAGCACCAACCAAATACCACACAGCTGATCGCTCATTTACCTCCCAGACCCCCTCCGGGGATGGGGGAAAGAATTGAAGGGCTAAAGGGAAAAGATACTCAAGGGCTGCGATAAGAACAATTTACTAAACTACACTGAAATTGAAAATAATAATGATAATAATAATAGTAATATATACAAATATACAAATGAGTGATACACAGTGACACTGCTTGCCACCCATTGACCAAGGCATAGTTCGCACTTGCCTAACAATCCTGGAGCAGGGAAAGTCCTGAAACCACAATCCCAGAAAAGAGATCAGAGACCAAGTGTCCAAGAGACCGAGAGCTGACTGACAGACCAAGAACTTCTGGACAGAGCCTCATCTGTATACTGGGCATGACATGCATGATATGGAATAGACCATTGACCAATTTGGTCTCCTTCCTAAAGCTAAGGTCAAAACCTAGGCTAGCAACTGGGGCTGTGCCGTGCAGACACTGGCACAGTAGAGAAGCTGAAAAGTCCTTGACTGTCCGGGCAGCAACTATAAACATCAGTATGTCATCAGCCTTCTTCTCAGGACCAATTCAAAACACAGCCTCTCACTAGCTACCATGAAAAAAATTAACTCTGCCCCAGGCAAAACCAGGACAGGTCATCTTCCTGTGAGGGAAGAACCTCAGCATCTCCAAAGATGTGGCTGAAGGTAGTCCTCTACAGAGGACTAAACAAAGATATTTTCAGCGCAGCATTTTCCAGAATAAGTTATTGCACTATTTTCTATCTTACCTGCTCAGCTTCTTTCAATCATGGAAGACTAAACTTGATCATGACATGTCAAGTCCCAAGTGCATTTTCAGTGCTCCTTACATGCACAAAGGTCATGAAAGAATGTTAAATATGTTTCAACATACACATGACACATATATAGAGAGAGGTATGCATTTATTAAGAGGTAAATGTAAAGAAATTTTAAATTGATGGCTGCAAGGTTAGACATGGTGAGTTTTTTAATAAAATATCTGTCCAAGATATGTCAACAAGCTATAAACTGGGTGCAGATTTCATGAACAGCTGCACAGCTTATGGTAGGAAATAATGATGTATATGAAAGAACACTAATTCAATATTAAGCTGATATAACTTGACTTCCTGATGTTCAATGTGGTATTTTTAGCCTAAAACATACCTTTGCTTAGTTACTGAAGCAGCAGAGCTTCAGTTCAGACTCAAGCACACCAATTGTACCAGTACTAGGTTGTGGAACTTATAACTTGAAAGAAGAGCCAAAGCTAGAAGTAACCATTTAAAGTGTATCAGTGAGACGCTCATAGCATTGCAATATTTAACCTATCCATTCTCTGGTATTTGCAAATGTTCATCAAGGCACTGGCAGCACCATGCCTCCATAAAACAATCAAAAAACCATGCAACAGAACAAAGCCTCCCCCTCAGCTTGTTACATGGCCAGGAAAGCACTGATCCAAACCTTTAGACTAAAGCAAGGGAAGACGTAATGTTATAATCAGAGGTCTAAAAATAGGAAGAAAGTTACCCTCTGAATCTAGAAGGGCTGCAGTTGTGAAGTGGAACAAATTAGGCCCAACCCACTGCTGCATTTACTGCGTATTTGAACCATCACCAGGAATGATTACAAAAGCCAGGTGTTCTTCCCACTGAAAAAAACAACCAAAAAGGCAGAATTTCTGGAACAGACATTATTAGAATTAGTTTTCACTGACGAAAATGAGGCATTTTGGGCTTGCTTGCTTGTCTCAGCTGACAGTTGCCCACCTGGTGCACTGTGTGCTGAATTGCAGAGCACTGCCACCCCCTGCCTGGTGCTGTAACGAGCCCTTGCACCAAGGCTAACCAGCAGCATACAGGACAGTTAACACAATCTTTGCCACAGTAGCAGAAATAAATGTAAGAGCCAAACTGTCCCAAACATCACAAAAATGCTGCATTCATTAAACTTTTATCAGTGTCTTGAGTGAATTTACTAATATATCAGTCAGGTGAATATTTTGAAGTATTAGGAATATATACAAATACTATGTGAATATTTCAACGTCTTTTTAAACTTGCCAATACTGGCATTTTTGAGGATGTTGAGAAGAAGAAAGCAACGCATGAAAATACGAATGACACAACTTAGTAATGGATTAAGTTAACTACCTTCAATTTTCTCTTCCTACAGTGGAAGCACTCCAGCCAACGCTTATGCAGAATACTGACATTTATTTCATTTTTCCTCCCCGCAGCATGTTATTATTTCCTACCTAAATTTGTCAGTAAACTGTCTACCATCTAAGTTAAGAATCACATTCTCCTCCTCCCAGAATTATACTTAGATCAAGGTACTGCACCTTGCTAGGAGTTGCATCTCTTCAAGATATTGCGCATACCTCAAAGTGTGCAGTCCTCCTGCTAGCAGTTCTTTTGGGCTGGAATCAGTGCCTTCCCTTTGTTCAAGGGCCTGGTAGCTGGTAAAGAAACAGGTGACCTCCCATAAAGGATGCCAGACTACCCAGAAATTCTCTCCCTGAACTTCCACTCAGCCCTTCTTTCTGTTACAAATCATATTCTCACTGAAGGGCAAACTTCCTTGCTTTCAGAAACCCTTCTCCATCGCATAGCTCTAGCATATGATCCCTGAACTTTCATTTCCTCCAACAGCAGGTGTAGCTACAGCAGGCAGGCGAGAGTCTGATCAGACAGTTCCCTGAGGCAAAATCCAAGGAGGTTAATGCTGGACCTAAGCTGACAGAAACTATAGCTGAAATACTGCATTTGAATCTCATCCGAGGAGAGGATTCCTCAGGTATCCTTATGCGTTAATTATCATTCTAACGAGTGGCTTTTAGCAACTCCTGCTACATTGCTCCCTCACATACCAGAGAGACCCTGGGAGTAGGAAATCTGCAACTGGAAGGGGATGCTGAGGCAGTCACTCCTTCCATTAGCTCATGTAAACTGCATGAAGAAAAAAAATAAAATAAATGCAGTCTGACACTTTCATTGGTCTTCTGCTTTCCCATGCCCTGGGATTTACCTGCAAGTCATAGAGGATACATTTTAGAGAAGGAATCCTAGCAATGCGCTTCCCCTACCAGTTACACTGTCCAAGAACTAAAGTAATTACTGAACACAAAGCACTTTTTTATGCTTAGATGTGGCTTCTAAAAAAAACTGATACTATAATCAAAGATTACCCCAAGATCCACTTCCAAAAGCAGTAACTTTCGGGAAAGGCAATGAAATAAATTTCCTTGACCCCAGAAGAGCCTTCTATCTACCCTTAATACCTACTGCAACAGCAACAGTTCAAGAACTATGAACTATGTACTGTGTACGGTGTCATCCATAGTTCTAACAAAGGTTATTCTGCAATGCAACACCAATAAAACACCTAAGAACCACAGGCCACCTCTCTGTTACTGACAGTTCTTTTTACCCCTTCCCCCTGAATAACAGAACAATAATTTAGAATAACATAATTCACAATAAACAGAACTACTGAAGAAAGAAAACAATTCACATTGTGCTGAAAGAAGTGATAACAAGAGGAGCTCTTAAATACAAATTTTCTTACTAGAATAGGCATGACTGAATCCAAAGGGATATTTTACTTTGAAGAGTTGTTTTTCTTTTATTTTAAGGAAAGTAGTCTAAGATCTATGCAAACCTAGAGAGAAAGAGAAAAACCCCACAAGTTAACAACTAGCATATGGAAAGTTTCTGAAATTATATCCCCAACTGCCGGACCTGTGAAAGGAAACAGTTGTAAATGTAGCACCAGCTTGTTTTTCTGTTAAACAATGTCAGAACCTATTTTTGTGCTTGCACTAGTAACAAAAGCAGCCTAGTAACTGGTCTTAAACTTTCAAAACCTAAAATGTCTTATGAACCTTTAATATTAGAAGAGTAATGCTGAGTCCATTCACCAGATTGACATATTCCAGAGAAAGAATTTGGGTAAACGCTTCAGCTGACGCATATACAACGAAAAGCACAAAGCTTCATGAATTTACAATGAAGGAGAACTTGATTCAGAGACAGTTAAATAACTTGCCTACAGATATAAAATGAGTCACTAGTGGAGATGATATAGAAGTCAACAACTCCCTGGCTTAGCCCACTTTGTCCACGGTGAGGATTTTGTGGGCACGCTGGCAGAGGTTTGGGTTCCGCAGAGCCACATTTTTCTTCTGTTGGCAGCCATTGTTTCATCCCTCATTGTCCTAAGTCAGAAAGTGGTGTGCGTCTTTAAGTGGTAGAATGTCATATATCTAAGTAAAAGATTAAGCCAGCTATACTCTTGCAGTGGCTGCCACAAATGTCAGTTGAACCTGCTATGTTAGTAATGATAATTCTCCAAGAGAAGGTGTTTATCTGCAACCACAGATTATCATAGCATTATTTCTTGGTAAAACACATTCTGCCAATTAACAGGCTGGGCTCTGGAATTTGTATCTTACAAGCAGTGTAAAAAACACTGTCGGGATGAAAAAAAAAATTCCTCATTAAAAGAAGAATTGGAGGAGTTAATGGATACTTTTTGAATATTTACAATTAGGAAAGAGCTTGAAATTTTATTATTAGATGAAAATTGTGTTGTAGATCTGTACTTCATGTTTTGGCAGAGGTTGTTCATGACATATATGACCTACTAGTAGTACTACTTTTTATTGTTACAATAAAAAACATAAATTTATGTTTAGATTAATATTTTATTTTTCAATAAAATCAATAGCATTTTAGTCCTGGTTGAACTTCTCTACTTCACAGTACCTCCTGTTGTAATGAAACATTCTGGCAGTTTGAACCAGTACAGATGATAAGTACTCAGTACACTAATTAGAGGAGCAGATGTTTTCAATAAATTTGTGTTAGCCTAAAACAATTTTTCTACAGATATGAGTATGCACTTTGGTGTTTGGCCAATCCATAAGAGTTTGATTTCAATAGGATTTTTCCCTAATGACTTACTGTCCTCAGGATTCACTTTGTGATGTAATATTTTTATTTTAAAGTGAAAAAGAGTACTTCTTTTCCCAGGCAAAATAAGGCTGGTCTAATGCTTCCTGTTACAAACTCTTGTGTTTAGCTATTTATTACCACAAGTACATCCCACACCTTAATTTAATGAAAGATTTTTAAAAATTTTTAGTCACTTTGAAGTATAAAATTAAGACAAAATATTTTTTATTGTTAAAAATAATCTAATTGTTGCAACTGTATGACACTCAAATACCACTGTAATGTAGAAGAAAAGCTTGAAACATGGCAGGCTATATACTTGGATTACTTAGATCAGAGAGATGCTTTAACCAAGCTGCAGGCTTTTTTTTTTTTTTAATACTAATTTGTTATCTAAACTTCCTAAAGATTCAATCTGCTGTGAACATGCTTTAGCAACAATCTACAAGACCTGATGCAAAATGTTTCCTTACTCCAAGAGACTTCTCAGATCCAGCAGCACACACACGACCTGAGGGGCTGGGACTGTCTAAGTGCTTTGGGATGCTGCTGAAGGGGCCCAGGTGCAGAGAGAGAGGAGGCAGAGCCAGCTGGATGTTTCCTGCTGATGTATCAAAAAACAGGCTCTGCTGCTCTGAAGGCAAGAGGTAAACCAGGGCCACAGAGAGGGGCAGAAGAGGAACTTAGCCCTGGAAAAGATCCTGCTGCTGGCGATCAGATGGGGTTAGTGAAGAAGTGACTCCTCCAGTCCTCATTCCCCTGTCAACTACCAAAGTTGTCACTCCAGCTTCAAAAATTTTTGCAATGGCAAAACCATCATCAGGAGGATTACTTAATTACTGTTTCTAGGACTCTATTGCCAGAGGGAGGTTGGTTGTTTTCAGCTCAAGCCAGGCCCAAGAGGAAGCATGACTCCAGCCTTGCACAGGCAAAACTAGCTATCAGTTATTTTTCACAACATACGAGGGTTGAATGGCATGGGAAATTAGAGAAATGCCGAAGGCAAAGCATTTGCAACTTGACAGGAGAACCACGTAGCAACATCACCTCCATAGAAAAGCAGTTTCTCTCTTTAGTAGTGGCTAGAAGGCCTTTCCTTTAGGCTGTTTCAGTAATAATCACATTTTTCCATATTGCCATAGGAAGCTCTGTTTGAAGCTCTCTAGGCGCAGAAGTCCCAGCTGAAGGGACAATGATAAGGGTAAGGAATGTTCTTTACACTTTGGCTGTGGTCCTAGCTTGAAATTGGATGACCAGGTAAGAACATGAGATTAGTGAGGTGAAAATAAAGATGACATTCTGAGTCAGCTGAAGGTATTGCCTGTTTTGGAATAAGAAAGAGACAGACCTCAAGTTATGGTCCACTGACTAAATTACATACACAGCTAACTTCGCAACAAGAAGAATGTTAGGAGAGAAAAGGGGGGGGGGGGGTTGCTTCACAGTCAGACACAAAAATCCAGCACAAATATTTTCCCATCTAAATGCTTTCTATCCCTGGTAAATTTAAAAAAACTGCCATCAACCTTTTTCCTCCCAGTTTCCCCTGGATTTTAAACCAGAAATTCAGCATGTAGCATTTGGCTAAAACCAGCATTGAAAGAAAACTTTTTTTTTTTTCCTCACTGTGGAGGAAGCTCATGATTTAATTTAATTTAAATTTCTCTGAAGTAGCTCCCATATGAAAGCAGAAATTAGTGCACATCAGAACAGGCCCCAAAACAGCTTCTGCAGCTCTGAAGTACAATCATTTCCATGGGCCCTTGTGAGATTTTAAAGAAGGAACTCAGAGAGAAGAATAACATTTGCATGATTTAACACATCTTTTAGAGAAATAAAAGAAAACAGTTTTAATTTGCCTCTCATTCAAGTCAATCTTCCACAAGTGGAGACAGTACTATACCAGGTAGACACTTTCAGACCAAGACAGAAGTGGTCAATAGACCACTCAACCATCGCCTATTACTTTACACAGAAATTGCAGCTACCAGCTACCACGCTCTATACCAAGTTGGGCTATGCTCTGTGCACATCAACACTAAAGAAACAGACACACAAAAGTAGAAAAGAAGAAAAGATTAGAAAATAGGAAAATCTCCACATAGGTGTCTTTCAAAATTGCTGAAACTTACAAAGAGGCTATATCTTTTTCTTTCATGCATTGCCTTTGTTTTCAGAAAGCATGTGAACATGTCCTATGTAAGAGGGATTAATATCTATGTGAAATTCTATTTATTAATTATACTGTTTGATTTGACAAAAACCTGAAAATCAAAATGTATGTTCAATCTATGTTCAATTTATGTTGAATACTCAGTTTTCTATAAGAACTTTCACTAAATACAGCTCAGTTTTTCTTAAAAAGTTTGCCCTGGTTTTAGACTAAGATATATGTAGCAAAATGACACATTAATAGAATATAAACAAAGTCAAGTCAATCCTTGATTAACTCAATAGTTTAAAAAAAAAAGAAAAAAAAACAAAAACAAAAAAACCAAACAAAAACCATAACCGCAAAAAAAACCCAAAAAACCCAAACAACAAAAACCTCAAAATGAAGCCAAACAGTGCCAGAAGGAGAGAGGAAATGAAAACTAGAAGCTGGGAGGCCCAAAATTGCCAACTACAGTCTGCAAGAATATGCAGAGTTCTCGTCCTCATATTCAAAGTAAATAAATTTAGGCATTAATGTGCAGTGGAAGACAGGGTAGATGGGGAAGAAAAAGGCAGTAATAGGAGTCTAGATACTGTGCATTACTAGTTTTACAAGACTTACAAAGTTAAGAGAGTAAAATATTGCTGCCCACAAACACACTACAATAAGCACGAGGGAGGGAGAAGCACTGCTGTCTCAGGAGTATAGAACAAATAACTCAAAGGACAAATAAATATGTGTGAACTGATCACACATACATTAAGGCCATATAAGAAAAAATGGTTTTAGCTATTCCACCATTACATTCCCGGAGTACGTTTTCAAGTGAGATGGGGGAACGAAATTTACTTTCATTTACAGCTCTGTAGAATAAGTTCCAGAGAAATGACTGCATGATGCTGTCCTGATGAAGCAGGGGACAATAATTAATGACACAGTATTTTCCAATCCTCTGTTCTTATTTTCTTTTATGATAATGAAGGAATTTATTCATCCTGTACACACAGAGCTTTGTGTGACGGCAGAGAACATAAGGGTCAGAGAAGTCACAAAAAAGCAAAGATACAGGGATCCTCATGTTCATCAAAGTCCATAATATCATACAAGATCTTTCATTCTATTCCTTTGCTGCATCAGCAACAATACCATAGCGTTTCAAAACCTTACTGAAACTGCCTAGATAATAAAAGATTTTGAACTAGACACTTGACACCAATGGCTTTTCAGCTAATTTGAAACTGCAAAAGCACGAAAACAAAGTATCGGTACAGACTGACTGCTTGGTGTCCTAACTAATTATTACAAGGCGGCATATTAATTATCTGCATGCGTAAGACTTTTTTAGGTTCTTAGTGTCTCTGTGTAAAACTAGAACTCAACTGGAAAGGAGACAGCAAGATGTGAAACATACTCTTTGTTGATGCACAGCATTCAAGTTTCATTTGATGCAGTATCTTGTACAACTTGATTTGTTTGTTAACACTTCAGCTTAAAAGTCTGCAATGGCAGTTACATTCAATTACATTTCTGATAAAAACTACCAGGGTTTTAAAAGAAAAAGGTATTTTGGAATTTATATTATTATATAGCCATAAGTAGGTATATGATTTTTATACTCAAACCTTTTTGTGAAAAAGAGTCTTAACATGTATGCCTAAAAAAGTACCTCATTCAAAAGCATCTGGCTAGCATTTATATAGCTTACACACAATGAATGAAATCCTTCTATTTTCAGAATATTTTAAGACAGATAGTTAAAACAATATTTGAAAAGCAAAGTCTTGATTAAAGATAACATTTTAAAACTATGTCAACTTTGGGTGTTTATTGCATATTCACAGTCAGTCTTAATGAGTATTTCCTGCAAAAATTCTCTGTCCCTACACAGTCACATATTTTTCACATTTTCCACAAGACAGAAACATTCTGCCACTGAGATTTTATTGCTTCACTTGTGAGTTATAAAGATTTATAGCTTCTCTCAGCTGGTCTCAGAAGCATCACTAACGCAAGGGTATTGCTCTCAGAAATAACTGAGGAGCTGTACATTAAAAAAATATCCTCAATGACCATTTTTGTGTTTTTAGCCTTTGCTAAAAACACTGAATCTTCTATTAGGATTTGTCTGCATTAGCAGCCCTTTGTTTGCAGTAAAATAAGTATCCTACGTGTTGAATAAAACACTGTTTAGCTCAAATATAGCAAAATGGGTATATAATAACAATCTAACAAAACACTCTC
Source organism: Syrrhaptes paradoxus (assembly GCA_013400615.1). Taxonomy (NCBI): domain Eukaryota; kingdom Metazoa; phylum Chordata; class Aves; order Pterocliformes; family Pteroclidae; genus Syrrhaptes; species Syrrhaptes paradoxus. The sequence continues at coordinate 34,425 of VZTO01004641.1, read as the reverse complement.
ATTCTTCGAAGGGTTTGGTCCTTTCCTTCATACCTGGCCATTTAGAAAATAGGACTCATTTTCAGAACCAATTGATCCAGCGATTTCCATGGCAGTCATGGAATCACAGAATGGTTTGGGTTGAAAGGGACCTTGAAAATCATCCAGTACCAACCCCCCCTGCCATCATCAGGGACACCCTCCACTAGACCAGGTTGCTCAAAGCCTCATCCAGCCTGACCTTGAACACCTCCAGGGATGGGGCATCCACAGCTTCCCTGGGCAACCTGTTCCAGTGCCTCACCAATTTCACAGTGAAAAATTTGTTCCTAATATCTAATCTAAATCTGCCCTCCTTCAGTTTAAAACCATTACCCCTTGCCCAGTCACTACACTCCCCGATAAAGAGTGCCTCACCATCTCTACATCAGGAACACTCTGTACTTCAAAATATCAGCTGTCCCTCTGCACTCCAAAAAAGCATTCCAAGAAACTTCTCTTAATCCAAAATCATGGAAACCCTCCTGCAGCTGCTATCCAATAGTGAAGAAGTCCAAAGTCATAAGTGGCTTTATAACTGTGGAGTGTTGTCAGGACATCTTCAGCTCTGCCCCTGGGTGGTGCACAGGAGCTGGATTCACTGCACCTGTCATCTTCCGATAAAGGTGGAAAAACATATCTCCCCTGTCCAAGGGGAGTTTCTTACCTGGTTGGTGCTGGGTTACTCTAGAGATGAGAATGGGATAGCTGTACCAACTTTTCTTGCTAAACCTGGGTCACTGTGAATTAAAGAGAAGAGAAAATGGCCATAAATATATGATTTCAGAAGGAAAGAAGGTCTGTAGACTTTGCCTTCCTAGCCTTATGTAGCAGTCAAGCTGCTGCAGGGCAAGATTCTGAATATAAATCAATGCTACAGGGTGTTTTTCCCTGAATAATCATGGCTTGAATCCAAATCTCATTTACCTTCTCCCCAAAGAAATAAGAACAAAGTACATTATCTGGATATGGGGGGAAATAGAGAGAATAAAGTTTGCCATTTAAATAAATGAAGATGCTGTTGCTGATTATAGGATTTGCAAGGTAAATTAACCTGCATGCAACCTCCACACCATCAGCACCATATTGCTAGTGATACCTGATAACACCACCTCAGGGGAATCCCCCTGGTAACGCACTCACTGTTGTTTGCTTCAGGTGATGCTTCATATAGTCAAAATTTGCTAGTTGCTCAGAGCAACTGGGTGTAGAGAGATGACTTCTTTGTCCTAATTTGACGGTGTTAATTTCTTAAAGAGGAAAACAATTTTTTTTACATTTTGTTATCATTTTTATTGCTAATTTTCCTAATAAATTACACAGATCAAGAGCTATGCTGAAAGCCAAATCTCACATAGTAAAAGTTGATTTTCCTCATCATTGGCTCTTTCATATCCCAGTAATCCATTTTTGGGACAGATTCAAATCTCAGACATAGTGTGGGCATCCCAGCATACCTAAGAAAAATCTGTTACTGTGCATCATGCGTGATATTAGAATCTGGCCCTTCCACTGAAGATGGAACATTTGCATAAAGTTCTTATGACTTTTTAAAACAGACATATTTTCTAATATTTGCAACTGTGCACATTTTTGCCTGAATTGCCTTTTATTCCACAGATGGCAATTACGACAAGTCCTCACATATGGCAGCTACAAAACTACACTTGTCTAAGGCTATGAATGGACAAACTCACCACAAAACCCAGCAACCTGAACACAGTCCCTTTTCTGAGAAAGAACTTGGGTTGTGCTTTAGTCCCTGCTCCTGTAATGAAGTCAGCTGTCAATGTCAGAAAGTAAGTCCGACCTAAAAGCTGTCAATTATTATGATTTTACCCTGATGTATTTCTCAAGTTTGAGAGTGGATGAACTTTCTGACTGTATCCAGGAAACCCTCCAGCCACATGTTTAATTTTATATAAAGAATTAGCCCCAGGGAGATCAGTCATATCTCTAATTACCTGGACAGATCACCACCATTTTGCTTAGATTTTTCTTTTTCTTCCCCAAAATAAAGTTAGTATGCGAGTACATGAGACATAATATGGTTTGCAGAAGTTGGTCTGTTCGACCCATGGCTTTCAGCTGCTTTTCCATAAATGCTGAGGATAAAACTAAGTTTTGACCCATCTCCCCTTGCTCTAGGCCCACTGGCAGGGCTGCTCCAGGGTATGCAGCTCTGCAGCCCTCCCACGGGGCAGGAGGGAGCAGGGGCTGGCATGGGGGGCCCTGGCAGGAACGACCTGGTACCCAAACACACCCTGAGTATCTTAGAACAATGGGTGCCCTTCACCAGTGTATTTCTTTAAATGTCATTATAACAATTTTTAATAGCACAGTTAATTTTTCCTTCAGAAAGACATGATCTGTTGTATGCCAATTTGTTCTCTTAAACACTTCAGTTAACTCAATTTCAGTCTCAAATACCCATTACTTTTTTTTCCAAGGGTTGCTCAATCTAACCTCTATGTATATGTTATTTCGTATTAAATCCAGATAGAAAGCACTCATTCCCTCTTACTTAAATTACTTGTAATTCCTTAGTCATAGCATTTCTTTATGTCCTGGTTTCACCTGGGACAGAGTTAACTTTCTTCATAGTAGCTGGTGAGAGGCTTTGTTTGGATTTGTGCTGAGGAGAAGGCTGATAACATACTGATGTTTATAGTTGCTGCCAGGACAGTCAAGGACTTTTCAGCTTCTCTGCTGTGCTTGTGTCTGCAGGGGCAGGAGGAGCTGGGAGGGAGCACAGCCCCAGTTACTAGCCCAGGATTTGACCTTAGGCTTAGGATTGAGACCCAAATTGGCCACTTGGCCAATGTATGGCATGTTCAGTAGATAGATGAGGGTCTGTCTGTAAGTTTGCTCTCTCTGGCTTGCCTTGTCCTCTCTGAGTCATATCCCTCTCTCTTGGGGTCACCTCACTCTCATCTCCTTTCTGGGATTGGGGTTTTGGGACTCTCCCTGCTCTAGGATCATTAGCTGGGAACAGGCTGAGCCTTGGTCATTGGGTGGAGGGCGGTTTACTGCGTATCACTCACTTGTATATTTGTGTATGTTACTATTATCATTATTACAGAATCACAGAATCACAGAATCACAGAATGTTAGGGATTGGAAGGGACCTTGAAAGATCATCTAGTCCAATCCCCCTGCCGGAGCAGGAACACCTAAATCAGATCGCACAGGAACGCATCCAGGCGGGTTTTGAATGTCTCCAGAGAAGGAGACTCCACAACCTCTCTGGGCAGCCTGTTCCAGTGCTCTGTCACCCTCACTGTAAAGAAATTTTTTCTCATGTTCAAGTGGAACCTCCTGTGTTCCAGCTTGAACCCATTGCCCCTTGTCCTATCACAGGATGTCACAGAGAAGAGCCTGGCTCCATCCTCCTGACACTCACCCTTCATATATTTATAAACATTAATTAGGTCACCCCTCAGTCTCCTCTTTTCCAAGCTAAAGAGACCCAGCTCCCTCAGCCTTTCCTCATAAGGGAGGTGCTCCATTCCCTTAATCATCTTTGTGGCTCTGCGCTGGACTCTCTCCAGCAGTTCCCTGTCCTTCTTGAACTGAGGGGCCCAGAACTGGACACAATATTCCAGATGCGGTCTCACCAGGGCAAATTACTATTAGTTAGTTAATTCTTGCCTCCATGCCGGGGGTGTGTGTGTGTATGTGTGTGTGAATGAGCAGCTGTGTGGTGTTTGCTGCTAGCCCAGTGTGTAGTCCTTCAATTTAATAACAGCTTGCTCATAGCTCTAGCGTCTCTTGAAATACAGCATGTCCTTTATTTCTTTCTGTGCATCTAAGATCAATGCAACTTTCTGCATTATTTAATGGCCATACAATTTGGAAATGTTAAGTGCTAGATAAATGTTTTGGGGTTTTTTTGCCTCACTGTGATGTTCAGAGCACTTTCATTTTGATTTTTCACCTGCTATTGACTAAGCCGTCATCCTATACCGGCCTTAAGATTTACACTTATGGTTACATAATAGTTTTCAGTGCTTCAGATCCAGCTCCACAATCCCTTTGATCTTTAGCAGGTGTCCAGCTTCAGATTTTGAGGTGATGGTTGCTAATTTATTAATATAGTCATTAATTTAGTTTTTTGATTTGCTGCATTTTCCTCCAAAATTTCTCTGAGAGAGGCAAAATAGAAATCATTTTTACAAGGACATTAGTATTCTGACATGTTTTCCTGACTATCCTTTCAAGTCTGTTGTCTAACTATGTACTATTTATTTGAGAAAAATATATAGAGAAAAGGCTGAGTCCCAAACCTTGCACTGGTGTAAATCTGCATAACTTACTTGGAAGTGTTGACATTCTGCTGATCTCAACTAAATCTAAAGCAGGGGATGATTTGTCCTAAATGCATTAACCCTTCTACTTGCCTTCAGCACACATCTATTAAAAAAAGCTAAAGTCTTTTCAAGTTTATCAGTAGACACTTTATTACTCCAAATAACCATCAGCAAATTGCAACTTCCTCTTATGTTTCTGGCTACAACATTAATGACTTGCATTTAGGAATACCTTCATCCAGGAAAAGGCTCTCAACACTGACCTTTTTGTACAGTAGTATTTCTGTCCTACTAACTCAACATCCCTTTGCATCTTCAAATCATCTCTATCCCCACTTGAGGCTATCAGCCCCCTTTTTCCTATTGCTGTTCTCATCAAGTACAGTAAAAGCCTTCAAATCTCTACCCCAGCTAACTTGTCTCAGTAACAAATACCATCAGGAGATGGTATTTGGTCCAATTTACATCCCATTAAATCTTAGTGACTTCAGTAAGTTGCACAGGATGTAAATCAACCCACAACATAGGTCACAAGCAAATTTCTCGTTATGTGCCAATATATAATCTAGCTTTACCTCATTAACTAGACTCTGCAACTATTTCCCTCTAATAGTATCTGTTTTTCTTCAAGAATATTCCTCAGATGTTCAGTTCTCCTAGGTCCTTAGCATTTTTTCCTCTGAAAATACACCTTTCTATTCTTCACAGCAATAGTGCAATTCACTGTCTCGTCTCCCAACACCCTTCTGCACTTCTTTCCCTTTGTCTCTACAATAATTTTTCTGCTATTGAAAGACTAACAGCTTTGTTTGCCATCCTGCCTTCTCATGCTATTATACACCAGAGTTTTCTCAACAGATGTTTTGATACACTGTATATCTACATCACTTTGCTTGCATTACCCTCATTAAGAAACAATAATTAAGAGCAGTTCATTTTCAAGTAAACAGGAAAATTCAACAGTATAAAATTCAGCCAAGACACTCCTCTGGCTTTATCCATCCATCTCACTTAACTTCCCTGAAACAAAGTCATCCCTATACAGTGGATGTTCCAAAAAGATAGGCCCATTGTACAAACCAGTCCCAAAATATAATCTGGCAATCGTTGCGTTTTAAGTACTGGCATGAGTTAACCGTGAGAGAATGCTCAGAGCCAGAACAGCATCCACTGAATCCCTGAGGTTTTCCAGGCATCTAGGCAGCAGTTCTCAACTCGCATACATGGGGGAGAATTCAAATCAGGAGCCTCTGAAGACATGTCTATGCACAGTGGCAGCAGTCTAAGGCTGTGTGGAGAAAGATGCACTTTAGAACAACACTGTGAACAACATTTTAAATCAGACTGTAAGCACTCATGGGTAGGGGTGATATTTTACTTTGGTCCTAAGTGAAAGGTGAGGAACAAGTTTTGATTGTGCCTAGACTGTGTGTGTAGTGCAAATAACATTGATAAATGTTGTTCTAACACTCTGCTTTAAATAACTGTCTTCAGAAAGAGTAAAGATCTCCTGTCTAGACGAAAACCCTAATTTTTCTGTCTGGGCAGAAAAACAATTCAAATAGCAGTGAAAATTACAAAACAGAAGAGAGGAGAAAAGCAAAGATGGGTAGTGTATTTACTTTTTCCTGAGAAAAATAGAAAATAAAAAGCTTCCTAAACATATTTGGAGTGTTGGAAGCACAGAAAAATCAGAACCTGTTGTAACCATGAGGCAACATCCATGTTTGTGTTCATTACTACCTGAATATTTGAAACAAAATCACACTGTCTCCTGGAGTATCCAGCCTTCCTCCCATGATTCAAAACAAAATAAATTACTCCAGTACAAGTAAAGTCCACTGTATTCCTGCAAACTACAAGTCCATTAACCCATTTCTCAGAGAGAAACATTTTATTCAATATTCTGTATTTCATCCATCTATTTGTAATAAGAAGTGAGGCCACATTTATATTAATGGAACTCAATGACAGATGAATGATAAAAATGCATTTCATGTCAAACGATCAATTGCTATTGTTCCAGCAATGCTGGTGGTGTTGTCTTTGCACAACTCCCTTTGGTGGCATGTTACCAAGGGTCTGACAGATAGGATGCTGTCCAAAGTCTCCAAATCACCGTCAGTTCTATTAGGATTCCTCATCAGATTCTTATGGTTGCAGTATCTTTTGGCAATGTATAAAGTTGCTTAAAACGGTCCTGTCATTGCACATTTATGATCTGAAGTTGCAGAACTGTGCATGAATATGGCACAATCCTAATCTTCCATAAGGATGTGGGCTGCATATGCAACTTGCTGCTTATTTCATCTAACAGTGAAATGAGTAGAGTATTACTGAACAATATAATTTAAATTAGGTCAGGAGGTCAGCTTTCTCCAGGATGCTATAGCGAAATGGACTATAAAATGCTCCTGCCATGTGTGAGGGAAGAAAGGATATTGTAATAGCCATGCTCAGTACAAGGTAGAACCAGAATTTTAAACACAGGCTGATGATTTCATTTCTCCACTGGAATTCAGTATAACTGCAGCTCAACATGTGAGGAAGAACAATTGCTAGAGCTTTCCTCCTGTCCGTAAAGAGTAAATAGGTTTTTTAGAAAGTCTCACTCCAGAAGACAAGATGAAGTTATATACATATAAATGCAACGGAGTCTCATAATCGCTGAGTACCTCGCATGGTGAAAATGGCACCATTTCAAGTTCCAGCATCACCACTTCTCCATTTTGCAACTGTGTGATGCCCTGTTAATGAAATAACTGTTTATCCCAGAGTAGTGCTAGTGCAGCCCTACACTATATTAGTAGCTAAATATGAGCAGGGGACTCTCCCACTTTTCTGTGTCTCCGCTAGCACACAACTGTGCCATTTTCTTTTTCCGTGAAGATTTCAGTGTTTGTGCAAAAGCCACAACAATAAAAAGTAAATATTTAATACCCAGGGCAGTAAATGTGATGTGGGAGACAAGGACTGAGGACACTCTTATGACTAATTCAGATGATAGATTTCAATCATCTGCTTCTTTGGAGGATGCTCTCATGCCAGCTAGCCCCTCTGTTCTTAAGGAGTACAGGGAAAGGTCATCTATATCCAACTCTCATATTTTCCAGTTCAGAAGCTTTGTCTCCTGCAAACTCCTGAAGAAGGAACAATTGATCCTGAAAACAGGATGGCAGGCTGGATGATACTTTTTGTGATAAAAATAGATTTGGAAAAATTCGCAAACTACTTCAGATTATTTCTGAAGTTTAATAGACTGATGGCATGGAAAAAAATGGCACTACATTACATACAGAAGGCATTACAGACAATGTGTTTTAAAGCAGAGATAGAAGGGTGGCCCCTTGCCTATCAGCTAAGCTCTTCTATTAGACTTAAGGTATTTTTGTATGCAGTCTAACAGAATGCTTCATAGTCCTTCCAAGATAGTTCAGTGACTAATAGTGACGGTTTAACACGCAGCAATACCTGGCCAAGAGCTTAACCATTTGTCTTTCAGAAATTTTGCTACAATTGGACTATTCGTTTCCTTATTGGGTTGGATAGACAACTTCCAGTCAAAGAAAAAACATTTATTCAAAACTTAGGTGTTTGTTTCCTCTCCATTACAGCCTATACTCTCTCCTGGCTTTCCCAAGGCTTCTCTGGCTGGCTGTGCTGGCAGGATCCCAGCTACTGTATCAGAACGTGGAGAAGGTAGAAATGAAGGCAGTTAGACAGAGAGCAGTGCTTCTAAAGCACTTCCATAACATCTCCATCTGTCTAGGACACCTGCAAGATGATTAGGATGAGTTGGAGCTTTGGACTCCAGATGGTGCCTTTGAGGCTACTGGATGTCCAAACAGGAAGATACGTACAAACAAAAAATCCACTCAGCACCTCAATGGCTGCAACTTGCCTAGACCACCTGGTCATGATAAACCATTTATTTGTGAGCTCCAGCCTCAAAGTTGATGGATTAATACTTGGGAACAAAGCCACAGTTGATTGAAGTAGTCCAATTAGTACGAGAAGCAGGAGTCCATCTGCTCACTGAACAGAGGCCATGGAAACACACCACTTTTGCATCCCTCACTGCCTTCCAGTGAAATCAATATCTCTGTCCTAACAGCCAGAGCATTGCAATCTGCTAAGAGTGTTTGCGAAAGAAAACGGTGTAAGCAATGGCAGCAACCTCATTGCAGTATTTCCACAAAACCAAAATGTGCTCTATGGAGAAGGACAATCTTTCCACTTCCATTACACAGAGAAATATCTCTTCTAGGGCACCACAGTTCCACAGAGAGGCAGAGGAGCTTGAGTGAAGGCATTAGCTGTTTAGCCATATTGCGCAGACTACCAAGTACAGGTCATCCAAGGTCATCCAGCTTTCCACAGTTAGAATACTCACTAGATGCAACACAGAAAGGACTATAGTTATTCTGTATGGAAGGCCTTCAAAATCCACATCTCCAGGGGAACCTGAACTGCAACCAGGTTCACAGGCCACTGGTCTTCAGAGAAAGGGAATATGATAATCCTACACCTTAAAATAAAAAAAGAAATATGGCCCTAAAAGAGTCAAGGCAATTCAGAGCAGCACTGCTTCTCTTGTCAGCTACTCAGCCAAATACTCCAGTTATATGAACGGCTACAGCACACATACAATTCCTGTTTTAATCTGCATACAGTAGTAGATTTTGTTTTTTTCCAGCCACTGCTGTGATGTATTGATGTTTTACTGATGACACGTCTCTGCTCTCCTTGGTCAGACCAAAGGTCCCTGCAGCACCGTGCATTATCTCTGACAATGATGGCTTAGGGGAAGAATACAAAACCACAGCAAGCCTATTTCATCTTTCCTCTAGCAAACCCTTCAAACTACCTAAGCCAGCAGTTGTATCTTCATATTTTACAGCATCTTCCTGGATTTTCTTTCATGAATCTGCCTTTATAATACTGTATCTAATCCAGCTAAATTTTTGTTATTTGCTATATTTTTGAGCAGCAAGTCACACAGTTTAATTATGGGACTGGCAAAAAAAGACTATTTCTTTTTATTTTTAAACCCACTTCCAAATACTCTCTCCGCTGGGAGAAATATTTACTGATCTTTCCCTACTCACAGTCTGTTTTCTACAGAGTTATCTCTCCAAGGTGAAGTCTTGTCTACTTTGTCATTACTTGTATGGAACAGCTTCAGAAATGCAATTAGCCTTGCTGGGCTCCTCATCTATCTTTCTGAAAGGGGAAAGGTGGCAGAAATGTGTCTAGCAGTAAAGATGTAGACATTGAACATCAGACTGATATGGTCACAGAGTTCTCCAAAATAGCTCAGAAGTAATAACCACTAGTTCAGTGCTCTTTGTGTTACATGTGCAGGTTAGACTGGTTTCTCCAATGTACAGTGCTTTGCATTTGTCAACACTGGGCTTCACTTATCATTGGATCCTTTAATCACTTGTTATTCTTAGATCCCAGTACACTTCTTCACAGTCACTTGAATTTTTACTTCTGCAAATAATGTAATATTCAGCAAATGCTTCTGCTCTATTGTTATCCTTTCCTGAGACTATGAATAGGTGATGAAAGTCCTCTGGAACATGTTAGTAGTCTCCCTTCTCAGTGAAAATTAACGATTTACTCCTGTTTTGGTTTATGTCTTTGGCCAACCTAAAAGTCATGTTTTCTTTTTGTCCATTGATTTTTTAGTTCTTCTAAAATCTTTCAGTGAGAGACATCACTTGAACTTTTTGGAAATCCTAATACAATTCTATACCTTGAGGCATTTTCTAACTTGTGTATTTAGCCACCAGATTTTCTCTTAGATCATTGCACATGAGACTTATGTATAAGCTAAAGGTTGAAAACACTGACTACAGACATTTTAAGGAAGGAAGAGGTACTACACCTAATTTTCATCAACTATGACACTGCAATATTATGATACATCTTCATAAGGCAGAGAGAAATAGAAAAAAGCTACTTATTTGGTTATCTTAGAGAAAACACAGCTTTTTTAACTGAAAAAAATAATCTGTAGTGAACCTTAATAATGTAAGGGGTTACAAACTTTTTGCAAAGAGGAGCAGGATTAAGCTTCCTTAGCATGACATATATTTAGCTATAGTGTCAATTAAGACCTGGTGGGATGCTCGAACAGAGAATAATTTGTTTCCTTGAATGTCCACAGAGAAACCCTCCCCCAAATAAGATCAGTTGTCCTTCATTCTTTTCCCTCCCTCACAACAAATACCCTTTAAAACCTCCCACAACAGGGAAGACAACAATACAGAATTTAAGTGGTAGCCATAGCTTCTGGGAACTCTCCAAGCAGTGCCTCCTTTCACAATGAGGGAAAATTACATAATGATGCAGAAAAACATGAGAAAGAAATATCCTCAAGCTCTCTGGAAAAACAAAGTATTTTCCACTGGCAAAACAAGAAAGACAAGCTGTGCAAAGCCTTGGGAGAAAGCAAAAAACCTGCAGGAATAAAATATATAAGATATGGCAGTCTGACAAGGAATCAGGACTGGACAATAACACAAGATGGAAATACTATCTAAAACATTCCCATGGCCAATATGAACCAGTTTCTAGACACAGACAAGAGAGCTGGAGTATTAACTCTGACAACACTCCCCTGCTTTGTCATGCCAACAGTATAATGGAAAATGAAACACTGATTGATTGAACTGCACATGACTTGCCATGAGATATGAACCATATTACTTACAGAATCTTGAATGGATTCTCAATAGCTCTGTTTTGTAACTAGATAGTGGTTTATTTTTAACCACTTTAGAACTGTAATGAGGAGATGGAAGTGGATTTTACAGCCCTGCTTTGCTTTATTTTGTGTTTCAGACACTGCTGTGCCACAGCACAATGCTTATCTAGGGAACTGCAAACCAATAGGTGAAAGCTCCATGCAATAAAGTCTACATTTGGCTTTTAATTGTGTAAACGCTAAAAACACTCTGAATACACATCCTACTCTACATAGCAACCCTACAGGGCAGGCAGATTTTATTGAGCTGGGCTGTAAATGTAGTAAAGGCCTAACATAATGTTACAGGTGCTTATTCTGCTATCGTGAGCAGTGTCCTTGGGTGATTTTGGCATTACAGGACAGCACTTTTTCTCAACAAAAATTGCAGTCACTCTGACACTTGTTGCCAAGGTTGTGAAAGGCAACAAGTAACTGCCTCTAAAATGCACAGAATCTCAAGAAGTGTGCTGAGTAACAGCGCTACTTAAAGCCATTGAATATGTGCAGCTTTCCCTTGTATTATCCAAGACTACCAAGTAACCTGGCAGATCCAAACACATTTTGGATATGAAAATGCTGGAAAACTACTTAAATATCAATGCATTCATTACGAAAACATCTTTTTGACATTTGATTCCAATTAATGCTTGTGCTTTAGCACTATCAGTTTTCCTCATTATATTCAAATGTGATGGGTATGTGAATGACTGGAGGTGATTATGGAAATGTTGGCTTACATTCCCTGAAATGGGTATTTGCAAGGAGGCTGTCAATTGGAAATATTTGGAAATCTATCCGGAGTTCAAGCACATTTTAAAAGGACATCTGTGTACAAGAAACAATCAAAATCAACAGTATTATCACACAGGAACACTGGATAACACAGCAGAGGTGTAGTTGGTGAGCGTTATGTTGCATTACCAATATATCGTTCAGCTGCACAACAGCACTGCCAATCCTAGCTGTGTAGCTATGAAAGGAATGGGTATCAAGCAACAAATATGAACTTAAAGCTAAATCATAAGGTTATGTCACAATCAGCTGGATATCAAAAAGGGAGTAATACGTTTTCAGAAGCCAAAAGGCTAAACACAAGACCTGTTATTCAAGAGCGTTTGCAGTACAAAACTAAAGGCTTTCCTGGCACAGACACAACAGAAATCATAGCCCTGTCTGTCATCCAAGTAGTTTAGTTTAGAAATGAATTCTATGTATTTTCATACAGCTGCACAGGATTTAGCTTTGCAAATCTATTAAAAGTAAATAAAGCATGGACATTGCCCATCTACTCATCTAATTAGACTTTATTTTTTAAGCTGTTTGCTGGACTTATCACTGCTGCATTTAAATTTATTTTGAGGGAATTGTTCTCATTAAACAGGTGGATTACAAATATTTTATTGTGAAAGGCCAAGACGCTTGGTTCAAGCTTTCTAATACATTTTAGCCAGCATTTATCTCTGATAATCAGCAATCCCAGCTAATTTACACATGCAGACCTGCCCACTGTAACTAAAGAGTTTCAGTAGGAGAGAGTTCATTTTGCCTTGAGTAACTCTTGATACACTCCAATACATGGGACAGAAACAGCCTACCTGAGAGCACGCAACACAGGAAGGTATCTGCTCTTCTATTGCAATATGATAATTTTCCCCAACATGCCGCTGCTACCTGCAGTGAGAATTCATTGCTACTGAGGCCACAGTAAATTAATCCATGTAATTAAGTAGCACTAGATAGACCTTGAGACCTGGGAATTTAGGATTTTTTCTGTTATGGTTTGTGCTGTGCTCAACCTATGACAGAATGGGGAATGTTGGCTGGTAAGGTTGTAAGCAACAACTACTAAAAGAAAAAAAATCAAACCATGAAAAACAAACCCATTTTAAGTTTTGGGAGTTTGTTTGTTTGTTTTGTGAGTTTATTAAAATAACTATTTTTATTCTCTCGAAATTATGCCTATTTAGAACATACAACATTGTTAGCTACAAAAATACTACCCAAAATCTGACCCTAAAATATTTGAAGATTTGTGACTATCAGGAAACAGACAATTAAATACAACCACTGAAATTTAAAAGCCATTTTTGGAATGTTGAAAAGTGCAACTATTTTTGACATCAGTTTAAAACAGATCCAGTATTGCAGTTTGCAACTGTGCAATTATTGCAGTCAAGAGCAAAGCTAAAACCCACAAAAGACTCATAAGACATGTTACAGGGTTCTCCACAGCCATTTTTGTCCACAGTGGNCTAGCTGCTCAATGTTTTAAAAAAAAAAAAAATGCAAATACAAACCCCCAATGTAGTCTTTGACAGATTGGTAGAAGCAAGAAAAAGATGGATGCATAAACACAAAGGCCATGTTTCTAAGAACTCATTAATGACAAATTCAAACATGAAACATGAGAAGGTGGAACATGCCTATGTTTGTTCAAGCCACCAACAGAAGTGAGGTTTCACCAAGGAATGGCATTTTGTGCAAATCAGGCTGGTTTCTTTCTACTCACAAGTTCCTACTAAATCAACCACCAAGCTAGTCTCAGGGTATTTTTGGTTGACTGGGTGTCAGAAATGTTTTTCTAAGTGAAGAGTGACAGAGTAAGAGAGGCAGATGTTCAAGCTTGCACATTATAATAGGTGCCCCTGTAAATTGTTTCCTGACATATTTCTGTGAGCTACAGTCCACTTGGGCAAACAAGAGGACACACAGGTGGTTAGCCTGCCCAGCAGTCCCAGACTGAACTATGTGCTAATGAACTATGTTCTACAGGATTTCATTATTTGTCATGATGACCAAAGGAATTTCTGAAAATAGAAAGCTGATGTTTTCTGTGTGATAGCTGCAAACCTATTATGGACAATGTCTTTGGGACTGTGGAATTAATCCCTCTTCCATGCTTGGTTTGCTTCCAGTAGAGTGACCCTCAATACAAGTGTACTCAAATACAAGCAGTAGTGACTGTGCAACACATCCAGGTGCTGTGTTCACTCACATCAGGTACCAGAACCACAGAACCACACAGCTTACACAATAAGAAGGGCTTCAGAAACAAGCTGTTTAGCACCATGACATACTTAAGATTAGACACAGGAGAGCAACACTTTGTGGAAACTGAATCTAACAGATACATGTTTTTAGCCTGCAAAACAACTGCTAGAAATTAAAAAAAAAAAAAAAAAAGTTTGCTGTCAAGGTCAATCTGAGCTACAATAAAGAAAAAAGGAGCAGCCAATTAGCTAGCACCAACAGGATGAATTGAGAAAGGCAGCCCATCCAGCTGGGAAGCTAAAAAAATCTGAAGGTACAAAGAATACGCTACACTGCATAACAGACACAGCAATCAGCAGCTCCTCAGGGAGGCTGTGTGTGTGTCAACACAACAAAGACCATTCCTAGCAGCGAACACTTAGACGCAAGCAGCCCCCGTTGTGTAGGAGGGTGGCCCTGAACTCAAGTGGGAAATGATGTTCATGAGAAATCCTCCTCACAAGAGGCAAATACGCTCCTGGGTCATGAACCTTAGTTACAAGTTGCAGGCTACAATGTTGGGTAATTCACCTCCCAGGAACACAGCCAGGTTTGTGTAAAGTTGCTGAAACTGAAAAGTGGAAGAATGCTGATGGATGCAGAAAAGCTCCCTGGGGGAAGTTAAAAGAATAAAGGATACGACGGAAACTAGGAATAATCAAATAGGAAACAGAAAAGAACAGCAACAGTTCTACAAAAGAAAATTCTACAGAGAAACAAAACAAAACAACTTATATGTGTTTTTCCGCAGCCATCTAAGCAATGAGGAACTAGACTGCCTGCCTGGCTAGCTTGCCTACACTCTTTTAACTGACAATATCAAGTATGGGCATAACAGGCATACAGGACACCTAGGGGAAATAAATCAATCAGAGCCTCTGTAACATGAAAGTCAATGCATATATAAAAGATGGAGTAAGCTGTACCAAGCAGTAAATAGTATCGTATGTTAAAGAGTAGTTTAATCAGCCAAGCCCTCTAGCCAGGTCAACTAGATGTGTTCCCAGAGAACTGATACTCTGGCAAAGAGTAGAAATATACTATTAGCATTATATTATCAACTATGCAGTGACACAGTGACAGGAAAACCTCACTCACACCCAGTAGAGAGTGGTAAACACACTGGGATGCATTGCCAGCAATCGTTATTCATGAGCAGTCAGGAAACTCAGGAGGAAGAAACTCTTGGCTTAGTTGGAAGCACTGCACTGGACCAAGTATTTCTTTTTTTTTCTTTTTTCTTTTTTTTTTCAAATTACAAGTTAAATTCTTAAAGGCAATATGAAGGGTATTCAAAGACAACTTTGTTCACAAAAGTTGCCTACTGAAAACTTAAAAGAGAAACTGAAAGAAGCTGATGCTGCTAAACAGCAGAGTAAGAGATTTCATGGGCAGGTGAAGAAACCAGAGAGGATCATAAATTCTGGCAGGTATAATATATCTGACACACCAAAAAAAGTGTTTGAGAAACAACTTTTAAAAAGCATAAGAAAACACAGAAGAAAGAATCCTGCTGAGAATCTGGAGGGTCGAAAAACGGTGATACAAAATAAGTGCTTAGAAAAGACAAAGCCATAGCAGGAAAAAAAAAAAAAATTCCTGCATGTATTTTTGGAGGAGACTGGAAAGACTCCTACGTTGGAACCTCTCTCTACAGTGGTATATGAGAGCTTATCTCAAATCAAAATTAATGACCAAAGACACTCAGAAAGGTTTTCTGATGAACAAGTGAGCAGTAACAAACCACCAGAACCACACGGTAACTGCCAATAGCATAAAGAAACTCGAGATTTAACTACCAACAGAGCTATTCAACTTCTGGCTTAAATTTGCTTTGACACCAAGGAGTTCTGAGCAAGCACAGATCAGTAAATCCAGGCAAATTGTTGGAAATTGTTTTAAAGAGTAGAACGAGGGGCCTTATAGACAAATATATTTATTAACAATGAGAAAAACAGATTTCGTGAAGGAAGTCATGCCTCATTATCTATCAAAACATTTTCTAAAGGCATCAGTAGGTACACTGACAACAGAAATCTAGGCTATATTTATATACTCAAAGGCATTTCACAAGTCCTTAGCCAAAAGATCTTAAATAAACAGCTGCTATAGAGTCAGAAAGTCTTCAAATGGATAAACAAATAGTTAAAAAGAAGTCAAGAGAAGTAAATTTTTAGAGCATAAGGAGGTGATGAAGGTGACAGATGTGATTTAAGAGGCAGAACAGATTAGGAGGGAAACAGAGACAGAGAGGTGACATGGTTCACTTTTATCACCCCCAGGGTCCCAGAGAGACTGACCTCTGTACTTAGCTGTCCAGTGCCCAGTGCACGCTCTCAGAAGGGAACAGATACATCCATACAGATAACTCCCTCTTATCTCCAAAGGCAGAATCTATATATATGAAGCTAGCATTTATAAAAAATTATTTTTTTCACAAAAGGTAAAGTTTTAAGCACCTGATGGCTAGCGACAAAAAACCTTTGGAAATATATTTTTCTGACATAAAGATTGGTCAGGTATTTTCTGTCTAAAAGATTTGGTTTGAGGAAAGTGGAATACTAAAGAAAGAATGAGTTTATATTTCAGTTCAACTGTGATCTTAATTTTATCCTATGCACTTTTATTAAAATTAGGAAGAGAGGCACCCCATACACAAAAAGATGTTCTATATTTAGGCCTGAGTGACCTTCCAGTTCTTCCATGGCTAGTATTCATGACAGTCTTTAGAGAAGTTAGCTGAAGTGTGGAAAACCACCCCTTTTTGATTCTTCTCTCTGTACATCCCTTCTTCATCCCGATTAGCCTTTCTTTCATTATCAAAACTGTGCTTTGTGTATCTCCAGATCTTAGATACCGTGACAACTGGTGGACCAAGACAGACTAATTTTTCTTCAGTCCCCCGGCAGTGCTCAGAGCAAAAGCTGAGCGGGTGCAGGAGAGGTGGAGGATGTAGATGCTGCCCACTCTGACAGCCTTCACAACTCACACGTTGCAGTTAGGCTGGGCCAGACAATGGAGGAACTATTGGTGCTGTTCTACGGGTTCTCCTCTGTACTTCGTAGCTGACAATCCTGGGAATGAATGAGGTTATTTTCTACCCCCCGACCTCTGCACTGGCAAAATTCAATTTAACCCCTGTTGCTGAAAAGTCTCAAGCTGCCTCTTTTGACATCTTTTAGGTTGCCATCAGGTCAAATATAGGGAGCCCTAAAAGGAGAATGGTGCTTCCTAGTGCTACTGCTGTAAAAACAGAAACCACTTCTACCTTCTCCCGCAGACCAGTATTACCCCATCCCAAGTAGGTATTTACCTGTTCCTACTATGCACAGTAGCCTCACTGGAGAAGAGCATGAAGAACAGGGGTAGACTGCTGTTTTTTTCACTGAAATTTCAGGAGAAAAACCCCCAAACCTCTAGCTTTTATAAAAATGTTAAAAGATTTGAAATACTGACTATGGAATATTGAAAACTGCCTTCTGTTCTCTCTCAAAAAGAATATTCATCCCACACCAAAAAGATACATATTCCCCTCTGACTTTTCCTTGAAACATTCTATATATGAGAGAACAAAATGAAAAAAAAATTTTCACACTTTCTGAGAACCAGTACAGTGGGATCTCTCTACTTCTATTTGTATAAGTATCCAGACAATTTATTTTTAGAGTGTTCTTTGATCCTCAAAATGTTACTTTTAAGAAAACACGCTTTCTGAGAATTAAAAGCAGATGCGGTGTAGTCAATATTTCACGTGCCTTATGGAATTTGCTTCTCTGAAACTTTACTCAGGCAAGTCCATTGGTTGGCCCATCCCACTCATCAAACTCAAAGCTGTAGAAAGGCAGAAGTGCTCATGAACTGTTATTGAGGAATTTGCTTTCTAAGACTACACAGAAAATACTGATGAATAATAAAGCAAATTGCTTCTATTGCAAAGAGATTTTTGTGCATTTCTGCCAGTGCAAAACAGTTCCATATCTGTATGAAATCAAAACCAGAAAAATACAAATAAAGAACTTCTGTATAAGGGAAACAGGTAAGGAAGTATCTTGTCTACAAAGTAAAACAAGAAACTGAATTTACCGTATGCTTTTTTTCCACTACACAATTCAGGCCTATCAATATTTGTTTCACGTTAGCAAATGAGATGTAACACATTCACATTTAAAATAGCATAAATCAGCTTGTCTGTTCCTTCTTGCTATTCATCTATCCTCTGTTTCTATTGATGTACAATAAAAATAAAGGAAATATTATTTTAATTTGACAGGGGCCAAGAAGACGTTTACTGATCATATCAACAATACCAATAAAATAAAATAAAAATCAGAAGCAATTTTAAGAAATACAAGATACACTCCTCAGATTAATATAGTGGTATGTTCTATCTCATTTCTTTCTTTATGTTTTAAACATTGCAAAATTAATTATGAGAATAATTATAACAAAATAGTTAGATTACTGTGTAATTATTTCTAGGGGAAACAAATCTTTATAAAAATCCTAGAGGCTACAGAAAGGCCCCAGGAGATGTGAGTGGAGCTCCTAGGAGGCCTTAACCATGATGTCAATTTATTTGCATCCAGCTGTGTTTACTGAACAATGATTAAAAAAGGAAAAATGCCTACAAGATAATTACTGGGTATGTAAATCAATAGTCTTCACTATTAGAAGGCTAGCAGTATGTTGGCCATAAACCAGTGGATTCAAGGCATCCTGAACATCACAGTGATGGGAAGAGAGTCACTTTGTTTCAACAAGCTATACCAGCACCCTAAGCAGTGCACTTGTAACAGTTGTGGAAATCACTGATGGGCAGATGGGAGACGAAGCACTTCAGAATACATCTGCTGGGAAGAAACAAAGAATTCTCTAGTTTCAGCAAACAGCAATGAGAAAGTGCAAAGACAGAAGACATCGCCATGGAAAAGAAGAGGAAGGAAAGGTCCCACTAGGACCCAGTTAACTGGCTGCAGCAGCTGGTTGCCTGAAACAGCGGTTGATAGTGTAAGAATCCAATTTCAGCTCTAAGGTAACTGGGTGCGTGCCACAGACAGAAGCTGCACTTACATCACTGCCTTTTAAAAAGCTTCAACTCAGCATCATTTGTGCTCAAGTCACCACCAGTTTCAGGACTCTTTTGGTTTTTGAATAATCCTTATTTCTATGATATCCCATTTGGAAACTGGAGTTTGGAGTGGAGTTTGCCCTGCTGTGGAATTTCTACAGTCTGGTAAAAGTTTAATTCACATGCAACTTATACAGACAATAGGTTCTCCAACAGGACAAGACTACTGAAAGCACTCCTGTAGCGACAGGAGCCAAGGACGACAACACTTCCACTAGCCTAGTTACTACATCCTTGGAAACAGCTCCTTCTGCTCTACTAGCTTATGCATCAGCCTCACAAAACATTTTCTTCAATATATTCTTGTAACAGGTACCTGAGATAACACATCTCTAGCTGTGTATCAGCTGTTCTAGAGCCTGGTTGCTGTAATCCACTCCAAGGCTGTTTTAGCATGGGGAAAAGAGTCTTTGCTTGCAATATACTATCCATAGAACTACTTATACCCAGAGTGATAGAGAGGTAAGGACAATCGCTTTTCACTTAAATACTCTGTTTCATTTGATTTAAAAAATTTGTTATGACAATCCAGCCTGACTGGAGAGGATAATTACATCTAAGCTGTTCATAATGTCACTTGAATCTGAGCCCTGGTTGTAGGACTTTAAACCCATCTCTTAAGCTTGTCCAAATCTGGAGCATCTATTCAAGGGACCCATGCTTTCAAGGAGTTTGGAGGAAAAAGCGATGCCTTCTTATTTTGTAGATCTGTGTGACATATGTGTATGGTTAATTTATTGACAGTAATGAGGTTCTTCATGTGAATTCTTAAGCATTAGGCTTTTTTTTACATTTTTCAAATTATTCTTTTATGAGGAAAAAGTACTTTGAAGAAAAGCACTTAAGATCCTCGCTAACTCTACACTCTTAGTAAAGCTTAATTCAGTCCAATGCTGTTAACACTTCTGACATTAACAAAGAAAAATACATCACTGCAGCTAGATATGCCACTTGGGAGTTGTCGGCCGTAAAAGAAGTTTCAGTTTAGTAAAACAGAAAGGCTGACCTCAGAGGCTCTTAAAAGAAATAGAGACACACTCCAGAGGGAGCTATGATTTAATGACAGTTCTGACAGCTTTGATGAGATTGCCTGAAATATTAAAATTTCTGTCAAATATTTCTCTGCTGCCAACCATATCCTATTGAATGAGTTTACCAAAGCTTAAGAATTTCTCTGAAGAATTAGCAAGAAATAATGACAATTGGGATAGCATCGCAATCTGGGCTTTTCCAAAACGAAAACACTGAATATGAGGAAATACCTTTGTTCACGTGAGGCCATAAAAAGTAGCAGAAACCCCAAATCTAGAGGTTTTAAAAAACTGGAAATGGATAGCTCATGTCCACCTAAGTAGAAAATAAGTCAGGATGTTAATAATCAACTCTGTTATATCATCTTAAACGAAAAGAGGGGCAAGTGTACAAAGTAGGTGTGCCTGTATTTGAGCAATAAGCGAAGAAGTTTATAGCTATGGAAATCAAACTACAACACAGATGTAATGTGATTTATGCATTCTATAACAACAGTACTTATTACCTTTACGATACAGCTGTATCAGTGACTAATTTTTAGTTAACTGCATCTAAACTACTTCCATCAATCCTTGGATAGGAAAAATCCGTTAAGTCTTTAAATTACCTGACCATTAATCCTGCCTTCACTGCCATATTAGAACATCACAAATAACATCACTGACAGAGCTTTTTCACCCAAAGTTGTTAACACTCCTCTATAATTTCCATTTTACAGATAGAAGAAACAGAGAAGTGATCTGTTTATTGTTGTTTAACAAGCCAGGAATCAGCTGCACTGAATTCAGCCTTCTACCACTGTTTAATCCACTACCCATCTGAGCTGTTTGCTGTAGGGTCAGGATGCAGCTGAGCTAAACTTGAAAGGAATGTGCTGTTTCTTGATAGCAAGTAGATGATATATTCCTTTCTGCTGCCCTGGCAGGTCATGCTTGGAAAATCAGCATGTGTCCGCATGCAGACAAGCAGGGATCAGACACACAGATACTACACTGCAGCACTGCACTTTGAGCAACCTTTTCAGCTTGCCTGCTTTTCCCATATTATTTTGTCCTCTCCGGTGCAGGCCTTGTAGAATATACAACAAAGCACTATAAGGGATGAAGGCTAGCACATGGTGAAACATTAGAGAACTAGTTTCTCTGAGAGAAGGTGGCAACACAACCACCAGTTTAATAGACTCCACTGTGCAAACCATATGAATATTTTTGCTTTACAGTACTGCTTTTATGGAGTAAGAAGAAATTGCCCTACTTTGCTATTTCTAATAATTATAATTCCATTGCTATTCTTAGATAATCTTTACAATCTTTAAAAACTCTGTAAAGACAACACAGTTCATTATTAAATTCTTCACATTTTGAGCCTGGTAAATTATCTAAATGACATAATGACATTCAAGTTCCAACTGCCTTTTTTTCTTCTTTTTTTTTTTTTTTTT
>VZTO01004641.1:0-12661 GCA_013400615.1 Syrrhaptes paradoxus | reverse complement strand
TCACATAAATTTATTTTTACTGGATAATTGAATGATTAAGTTCTAAGACTACAGGATGCACCACAGTCTTTATCATGCTAGAAGGACAGACAAGAACAATGTTGAGCATAGATACGTTAGTATTT
The DNA here is from genome assembly GCA_013400615.1 of Syrrhaptes paradoxus. NCBI lineage: Eukaryota > Metazoa > Chordata > Aves > Pterocliformes > Pteroclidae > Syrrhaptes > Syrrhaptes paradoxus. The sequence goes on along the minus strand of VZTO01004641.1, from coordinate 12,536 downwards.
TAAAAGACAGTGCTATTTGCACACAATGAATTAGATTTAGAAAAGATACATTACAGGCTAGAGAAGCAGTTTTTTGCAGTGTTCACTGTATACTATTTTGATACCTCAAGAATAGTAGCTAATGCTAAATGGTATATTTGGCAGCTGTTAAGTCTTAAGGTCATTATGGGATTTCTTGTAAGAAATATACTATTTATTTGATTAAATTTCCCTGAGACACTTTTTTCTACAGAATTCATCATCATATCACTAAGGAAAATATGTTGACAGTACGTGGTGTTTAGATAATGTTCAACAATTCAGAGCTTCAGTGGCAAATACATTCCTTGCAGAGACATGAAAAACAGAAAAACAACAATCTTGTTCAATCTCTGACTTTCTGACATGATCTGTCTGATGAATATTCTACGCACAGTGAAGGCAAACAAACAAAAAAACCCAAGCAATTAGTGGATAAACTCTAATTGTATAAATAAGACTAATTACACAGACGGGAAATCTTTTCAGTTCAGTCAAATCAGATGCCAAACACTCCTCCCATTCATAGAAAAAGCCTTCATACCACGCAAACAAACAAGTGCATGAAAACCAGTGAACTAATCAAGCTGATTCTTCTATAAAGAGCCTCCTTGCTCTGTAAAGGAAGAAAAAAATGTTAATTCTGTTTTTGTGTAGAGGACACCCACGCGGATGCTACTAGAGCTAGGGCCCGCGCTTTGTAATGGAGGACATAGGAGAAGCAGAAGACAGCGTAATTGCAAATTGATGTTTTACTGCAGATGTTGCTGCAACCTGTAGGCTGTTTCAGAGCCCTACTGGCTGGACAGAACAGAGTATTTCAGGAAGACTGGGAGCAAGCATGCTCTCCAAGTCCTTTCTACTGAAGGCTCCAAAATAAGAGCATATACTCCTTTAGACACAGGACCTGGACTACAAGTAGGTTTCAGCCCTGTGCTCTCTACCGGCTGACTGCTCTCAAAAAACATCTCCACAGCATGTCACCATCATCAAGCAGCCAGGCAATACCTTGAGTACTAGCACATATCTTTCATCATAGAGCTTAAAAAAAAACAAACCTGGGATCATATAAGAATCATCTCCCCGCACTCTTCTCTCCAGAAGGAGACACCAAGCGAGTTTAAAATCTGCAATACTTCCATGAACAGATGAGATGCCAACTTCTGCAGAAGAGGCCAAAGGATTGAGGGACTAAGATTAAGTAGTGTTTACTGTGGTAGCACATCCTATATTTATATGAGCACTTAATTCTTAAATTGAACATTAAATAAAAAGATTTGTTAAAGTGCTTTTCATGTTGTCCCATTTTTTTTCATTTGTCAACCTACAGTGTGTGTGTATATTTTAACATTCACTGTATTTCATTATTTCTTTGATTGTGACACCACAGCTTCATGAATACAGGAGAATTACTGAATAATTAGAGTGACAGTTGGCTGTTTAGAATATTATTCCAATAATGAAGTTTGGGTTTTACAAATTCTACAAGAAAATATGTAATACTGTTTAAAACCTCTTTCACATAATACCTGCATTTTAAGTGCAAGTGCAGAACACTGCCAGTAGCTTCCACATAAACTAGAAATGCTGTTAACTTTCTGATTAAGGCAGTCAGAAAAAAAATAACTGCATGCCTTGAACGCTTACTACATTTCTAGTATTAGTGCTTAACAAGAAGCAAGCAGACTGCTCCCACATAAAAACACTTTAATCCTGAGGGAACCTCTTAGCTTTGAAAATTCCAATTCCTGACTCCACCAAGTTTCAAGGCTTGTTTGATCTTGTATCTTCTCACTTTGGAAAAAGTTCTATAAAGCAGTGTAAATGACATTGGATTTCTAGCGAGGACCGCCAGCTGCTGCAGTTACTGCAAGCTATTACTGAGTTGTGGCAAGCAGTAGCTGCTCCAGGAGGTTATGCAGAGGCACACTGGAACTTAGACCACTCAGCATGGAAAAGAGTAAGAGGTCTCATAAAATACATGTGCACTGTCCAGTCACTGGTAAAAACGTCAGGCAGTCAAATGAGCAGAATATACACTTATTTACTGCCCAGATTTTCTAAATTTCAGCAGCACATTGCCCCAACTACTCTACCTGGACCAAGTGCTCCTAGGTACTTGATGCTACACCAGGTGGACTGAGATAGACAACTGATACGCTTGTTTTCCGTAACACTGTTCTCCTGCCCACAGCTTGACTGATGGACCAGACAGATTATGCAGGATGTAACAAGCCTTGAAAATTGCTCTGAAAATGGACAGCTATTCCTGGATGCTCGTCTGACAACATAAACACGTACCTAAAAGACATATTACTGGCTATAAAAGAGTCTCTGAGAACACGACTCTGTAAAAACAGCAACATACTTTTTCTGACCATTGATGAGTGCTACTCTTCTCAGCATGTCGTCTTGGGCAAATTCTCTTTTCCTACTATACCATGTGCTGGACATGAGGGGGAAACCAGAACTAACATCCTCTATGCTGGTCAGAGGCCTTTACTGCCTGGCCAAAGCTAATCAGCATATTTCTTCATTCTGGATCAAGTCTGCCAGAAATCACTGCCTCACCCTTTCACAGGCAGATTCTAATTTCCAGGGGAATCCATATTGAGTCAGGCACTACTCACTGTGAGCGAAGGTGACCAGAGTGTTATTTCTATCTCTGTAGAGATTAATCTGATTGCTTATGAAGCTGAAAAGAATAACGATAAAGGTTTATCTAGCATACAACAGGCAAGACTAATTCAGACGACTTTCCACTTGACATAGCAGCACTTTTTCAATCTACTTTATCCAAGCAATGACTCAAAACTATAAATGAACCAGCTTTAGAGGTGTTACATCAGGTGAAAAATATGCAATGCGCTGCATAAGTCAAAATACAGATTCAATATAAATTCATGCTGTGGTTCAAGTGTGATAACCTTTTTTTTTTTTTTTTTTTCCCCTGAAGAGTTAGCTTTGTAACATAGAATTTCTCCCAGATAGTGCCTCATCCAACCTTGCCATTGTATGCTCGGCCCGATACCATTTGCTATTCTACAGCTGAAGTGAAAATTTAAACCTGTTTAGACTTCATATAGCACATAGCAGGTGACTTGAAACAACTGATGATGTGGTGCAGGCCAGCTCAGCTGGCTGTGTTATGCTGAGGGTACATAGTAAAATCACAGAAGCACAGCCTGCTTCCAGCCACACGTGCAGCTCTTCTGCATTGACTTGGTACTGGAAGAGATGGTTGCTTTCTGTTGGTTATGTACAGAACCTTGAATCTGTCTGTAGACAACACCACAGTACTGAGAGACAGCTTTGCTTAAATGTACTTAATAATTTAACAGGTCTATTGCAGAGGTGACTAATGATTTCTTGCAAGCTGCTGATGCTTCCTCAGCCACACAATTAGCTCAGCCAGCTGCTTNTTTTTTTTTTTTTTTTTTTCCCCTGAAGAGTTAGCTTTGTAACATAGAATTTCTCCCAGATAGTGCCTCATCCAACCTTGCCATTGTATGCTCGGCCCGATACCATTTGCTATTCTACAGCTGAAGTGAAAATTTAAACCTGTTTAGACTTCATATAGCACATAGCAGGTGACTTGAAACAACTGATGATGTGGTGCAGGCCAGCTCAGCTGGCTGTGTTATGCTGAGGGTACATAGTAAAATCACAGAAGCACAGCCTGCTTCCAGCCACACGTGCAGCTCTTCTGCATTGACTTGGTACTGGAAGAGATGGTTGCTTTCTGTTGGTTATGTACAGAACCTTGAATCTGTCTGTAGACAACACCACAGTACTGAGAGACAGCTTTGCTTAAATGTACTTAATAATTTAACAGGTCTATTGCAGAGGTGACTAATGATTTCTTGCAAGCTGCTGATGCTTCCTCAGCCACACAATTAGCTCAGCCAGCTGCTTTTAGAGAAAATTATGGAATCCTGCTGGGCACTAGCGAGGAACTGACAGAACGTCTGTTCTGTTACGTACTCTTCTTCAGTAGCTTAATTTATGGGGATGTTTTAGGTCAGTGCCACTTAGAGACACAAAGGAAACTGTCAACAGCTTTTTCCCTGGGATTTTGAAAGAATCTGCTTTCACTCAGGAGATTTGTCTTCTATTGGTTATAATTATATCCTCCCCCACCCTCTCATTTTCTCATTCCAGCCTCTACCTGCTCATTGCTTATGATGATAAATATTCACAAACCTAGGAACATGAAGAGACTATTTTTTTTATTAGATTGCAACCTGCATACACCAACTATATCCTTATGCATAACTTTCTGTTGGCATCTCTGAGTGCACTTATTTTAACAGGAAGGTAAATGACTTTTTGATGACCAGGTAATTTAAAGACCATAGGGAAGTATACAATACATTATACTAAGAGAAAATCCCCAAACAAGAAAAACTGGACACTTTCAGAGTCTGGTCTAAGCAAAGACTCCTGCAGCTGGGTTTTAATTGAAAGTTTTTAAAAGGTTAACTGTCAGCCTGGGCTGTAAATAACAGAAATGAAACAAGATGTTCATGTAGCCAACATCAGATTTATTTGAAACAAATAAAGGACTACATACAGCTGAAATAATCTTCTGTCCTTTGGTAATCTTGGTATACATGTTTTCAAGACTGTATTTTTTCCCTGTAATGGAAACATCTGAAAATTGTTTTGAAAAAGGGATACCTGGTAGAACCAGCTGGTAGGGTGCCATGGCAAGCGCACTTAAGACTGCATCTGACAGAACAGCCTAGCAAAATCTTGATTTTGCATCTCCTTTTCCCAAGAGAATTCTGTAGCCTCTGAGGTGAACCAGCTGGTATGGGTTTTCAATGGCACATACACAGACTTTGTCCACTCTACTACACAAAGTAAATATGCTCTATGATACATTCAAGCAAACTTCTAAAACAAACCACCACAATAGTGGTTGCAGAAAGAGAAGGGAAGTAAAGATCAAACATTTTCAGTGCTCTTTAGTGAGGGGGGTGGATCTCATCAGTACACACAGGCTGCACTCACAACGGCTGCATTCCCCACTTTCTCACGAGTGTGTATCTGAGGTTAAGCTCTACACATCAGTGCAGAGTACCCCAGTGTGGCGGGTTGGCCCTTGGCTGGGGGCCAAACCACACACACCCGCTCACACAGTCCCTGCCCCCACCCAATGATAGGGGAGAGAATTAAAGAGGTAAATGGCAAAGAGGACTTGTGGGTTGAGATAAAGACAATTTAATGACTAAACTACAATAATATTGGAAATAATACTATATACAAATATGCAATGTGATACACAGTAATTCTGCCCCTCCCCACCCGATGATCAAAGGCCCAGCCCACTCCCGGCCAATAACCCTGGAGGATGGAGGGAATGGGTGATACACAATGATACTGCCCCCCCCCAGCTGTTCATTAGCTGTTGCCAGCAGAAACCCAACGATACTGCCCCCCCCAGCTGTTCATTAGAACCCCAGAAACCGCACTCACAATTTCCCCAAAAGGGGGGGGGAAGAGTAAGGGGGGGGGGGGGTGCGCCGCTCCCGGAGGCACTCACGGAACGGAGATAACAGCCCAAGCGTCCCAGGCCGAGAGCTGACCGAATCAGGGAAAAAAAAACCAGCTAATGATCTCCCTGGAGAGGGAGGATCCCGGAGGCACTCACGGAACGGAGATCGGAGATAACAAGCGTCCCGGGCCGAGAGCTAATGGCGTCCGGGGGGGGGGAAAGAAAAACAAGGCCTTGGGAGAGCGAATGCAGGGAGCCCAAGGGAAGTGAAAAAGCCAGCTCTCCCGGAAGGGTTCTCACCTATATACTGGGTATGACGTGCATGGGATGGAATAATTGGTCAGTCTGCTTTTCAATCTTGACCTAAAAGCAAATCCCAAGCTAGAAGCCGGACTGTCTCTTCCCCCCTCCCTTTGTCTATGGGGAGAAGAGAGACCAAATGTATTTGTCCTTGAAGGTATCCTAGCAATAACTATAAACATTCTTGTCGTATCAGCTTTTCTCCTGAGCAGGAATTCAAAACATAGCTTCTTGCTAGCTATTTATGAAGAGAAGGGAGAAAAGGAAAAAAAAATTAGCTCCTCTCTGCTTAACCCACTACACCCAGCAAACATGTATGTCCTCTTGCAAGGCAATAAAGAAGGCAAACTCTGTCCTGAGGATGGTCCTCAGGAAAAAAAATGGAAATAGATATATCCTAATAGTGTCTTCTCCATCCTTTACTGCTCAGAAGTGCCCTCACAAGCTGAGTACCAACACAATAACATTGGCAGGAGATGCTTTTCCTTTCTTGTGCAGTCCAGCAAAGGAGGGAAGAATTAAACCTCTGCATCCAAAACAACAGGCCAGTTACTTCTAGCAGAAGGTGGCCACACAGCACCCAGGCAGACTTGTTACAAATATCCCCATCACTAATCTGACTGAATTGAGAATGCTGTAAAAAGAAAAGTGAGAAAACTGTTGTGTGCTATGCAGCATAGAGCTAAATGATGATCGGCCATCTGTTTGTACTGGATATTTCCCACTGGTTTAGAGAGAAGCTACTTACTGGCAATATGTTCAACAGTTCAAGATTCCCCATAAAGGCTCTTCCTTTATTCTTTATGACTTCACTGCAGAGAGCAAGTAGCACTATTGTCTACCCCGTGACACTATTGTCTACCCCGTGACGTGAAGGGTGCTGGGATGCTGATGGCAATAGTCAAATGTTTCTGGATTCATAGCTCCTACAGAAGCTTTGCCATTCCTCAGTGCAAGCACGAGCACATGCAATGGTCCACTGGGGAATTCCTAGGGTCCCTACAAGCCGCAACTCCAACTCTTAAACACAAAACCAAAGGTATTGCATCTAGAATAGCACTTGTGAAGAAGGAAAACAATGATGCATAGTTGATCTAAAATTGTTTCAGCTTTCTGTGAGTCTTCCAACCTCTTGTACCTCTTGTCCTACTGCTAAAGAACAATAGTGGGACCAGAATAAAGCACACTCTGTGCAGTATCTATTTGACACAGCAAGTTGGTGCCTCTATCTGTAGAATATGTATTTATAAGTTACAGTGATCACCTGGCAGCAATTTGGCTTGGATTTTGCTTAGTGTATTGGATACGCTGCACTTCTTTCTGTTTCAAACTACTATTTTGTAATTTTCATAGAACTTTTACAGTCTTTGGGTCTGAAACCTTATGTTTGTTCTGAACCTGTAAGACATCTACAACAGCAGCCTGATCAGTAGCCTAAACAGCAATGTAACAACAGCATCATTCTCCACTTCCTAATAACAAATATGTGAGCATCGCCTACAAGATGAGATTCCCCAGGGGGTTTTCATTTTGATTTGTATCTCAAAAAAAGAGGAAAGCTGGCTGGATTTCAGGCTGATCTTAACACTATGATCAAAAAGGAGCTCATATTTAAAGTTCTCATTTAGTGAAGCTGAACAGAACTGAACATACTGACTTAAGAATCACAGTCGTCCAACAGTCACATTTTTTTTCTTATACATCAGCTTCTCAGGCAGAAATAAAATGTTAAAAGAGGTCAGTGAAAGCATCAGTTGAAAGTTTTCACCAGAGAAAATAATAAAAAAGTCACAGCAAAGAGTAGGTTTTTTATTTCTGATGTTGCTTTAACAAGATTTTTTTGTCCTGTAGACATGCACTGCCAAAGTTTCCAAAAGGACTTCCATCCTCCTGCTCTTTTGAAGCAGCCTCTGATACAATAGTTGAGATGCGGATGAGGATGTAAAAAGTGCATTTGATCAGCACTGAAACTGCTGGTGTGACCTTATTTGGTCAGAGAGCCTTTAGGGGTTGCAATTTCCTTACAACCACCACAAAGTTTTTTGTGACTTTACTAAAGTAGTAGCGCTATATTGCATATCATAACAAATGGATCGAAAGAATTTGAGAGAAAAAATAGTTAATGGAAAAAAGAGATAAAAGTCGCAGCATTGCTAAACCAGTAAAGCCTATTTCAAACCAGTTTTCTGAAGGCAGCCGGAGATATTATATACTTTTCTTTTGGGGTATAGTTTAGCTGGGGAACTAGGGGCAACTTCAAATTTCTTTTGGGAGAATAGGTGGTGTTGGCATTTTAAGAAACTTGATTACTTGCTTTTACTAAAAATAGAGAGCTCTTCAGATCCTCTATCATTACTTCATCTAGAAAAGCCAACTACAAACAGGAAGATACATCCTGACCAGCACTTTAGAATTTCTTTTTATATAGTTTTTTTTAAACCACAGCCATTCCTGAACTTGCTTTTGGTTTTTGAACTAAATACCTGAAGGTTTTATAGTCCTCATCAAGATGAGGCTTGAGAGTTTGCCTTGATTTTTCTAAATTTTAATTTCTCAAACTTCCTTTTACTTTTTCATTTTTTAAAAAAAGTACTCTACGCATGGAGATAGCTAGAAATATATGTAAACATCAGTCCTCCTCATTTTCAGCTATAAAATTCCAGAAGAAAGGCTCAGTGTGGAGTTCTTTTTTCCTGGGCTTTCCAGAGAGTCCCTCAGGATTCATGCTATTCAGGAACAGCACGATGAAGTGAAATTAGCAGACTATGTACTGGTTTACAAAAAGGCTTCTTAGCCCCCATTAGAATCTGCATGTTAGTGAAGGAAACCATTTATACTCATAAAAGCTATTTTATACTGCCAGGAGATCAACTATCTGCACAGCTCATTTTGCATCTAATAATGGAAACACAAATGTACAAGAGTTTGGTTCTGTCAGAGACCCAGAGCTTTGCAACAACCAGTTCAGAACCTGTTCACACATAATGACCTACACCTGGTCATCTCTACACCATCTCACAGTCCCCTTCTGACATTCTGCTGCTCCCCTTGTTTTTTTTTCATTCTGCCTCTCCAGAGTGCTGCAAATTCAAACATTACACCCCTTTTCAGCTTCATCAGGGGTTCAGAGGTTTATATATTTTATGATCTGTGTCTGTTATTTTATTATCCTATATTCTTATGTCATGAAGTTTTGTGCAGGGAAGAAACCTTTTATCTCTATAGTTATTCGGTGATTACTGTTTATATCTGTATGTCTTAACTGATTCCATTTTCTCTGAAAACAGTTTATAGTACTATAAAACTTGTGCATTTTACAATTCATATAGAATATCTTTTGCTCTATCTCAGAATTTTTGTATGTTTTTATGTGATTAATATTTACATATAACACATCATCCTCACATTGCAATAGCTGGTTCTTCTAATGCTTACCTTTTTTTGTTGTTGTTAGCAGTAACCCACTAGTAAAACACAGACATAGGCTATTTACATATAGGGGAAGAAAATCTTGGTGCTACAACTCTGTATTTGTAACACCGTGACGAGATTTCACAGTATATTCTGCACATTTATCAGTACAGTTCTCTGTCATTACTTGGAAGGTATATACGGTGATGAGTGGTCATATACGATATTTTACGATTTCTAACTATCTTTCAAAGTAATCACTTAAAAGTCTTACATCCCTTAAACATGCAGTTAAATGCTGTATAAATTTTGATATTGCACTTCTATAATTAACTAGAACATTGCTGTTGACTTCACTCAGCAAAATGTGAGGCTCCAGGGAGAAAGATTTCTGTTTATGAGCACTTCAAAACACAGGTATCACTCTAGAGTGTTTTTTCTTCAATACAGAAGCATAAAAGTTGATCATATCCCATGTCCATGGTAACAATTACTGTCTCCAGTGTGTGTTTTTTAAAATATGCACACAAGTCTCCTCAACTTCCATTTTCAACAACATTTACAGGTTTACAGTTAAAAGCTTTTTACTGCCACTTGAGTTTACATTTTCATCAACAAAAGCTGAAAAATGTTAGCTAGTTAAGTCAGCTCAATGACAACTAGAAACAGGTCTTAGCTTTCTCATTGTGTGTTTTTTGTTTTTTTTTTCCCCAATCTCCCTCCAAAAAAAGAAAAAAAATTGCAACCACACAGAAAACATACTAAAATACTAAAAATAAAGTAAGATGTAAATTGCATTCATAATTTTTCTGTTCTTCCTTTGTGTGCCTCACAAACATCTCCACTAGACCAGGCTATGAGACACATTCATTCCACTGTAGGAAAGAGGCTATTTATTTGTTGTTCTGAATGAAGAGTAACAGAAAGGCTAAATCCTTGCAGTATCCATGTCTTCCCACCAAGCCACAATGTCCATTTTTATCAGTCTTTGAATAATTATGGCTAAACATAGCTGAACTGAATTCCAACCTCTCTCTCTCATCCCATCCCAGATTTCATCACATTCAGGTCCTGGACATAGTTGCATGTCTAAATCTTTCTACAGCGTTTTCCTGTGCCTTTCCCAAAGGTGATATGCAAGTGCAAAGTTCTCATAATATTGCACCATTTATCCTCTCCTTTGCATAATCTCTTTTGAGATGATTATTTATTCTTTATTACAACATAATGTTCATTTCTTGGATAAAATGACTGCGCCTATGAATCAATGCCACAAGACAACCTTACAACCTTCATTCCATGACCACCTCCTTTGGAAAATGATTTATCCCAGTGCCTGTAATATTTTTATCATATGCCTGACGCAAGGTCTTGGTGTAAGTTAGGATGCATAAATGCAGATAAAATAAAAGATAAAAACAACCACCCCAAACAAAACCAAAACCAATTTTAATTAGCTTAATACATCCGAATTCTGAGATGCTGGCCTGATGGTATTATGTAACTGCAGGTCTCAACGCATTTTAAAAAGATGGATATTGTTATTGAGTTTACTTTCCTGCTCATTTGACCATCAATTAAACTACTAGGTTGTGTCTCTATATGGTAAAAAGTCCCTGTAAAAAGTAAAACACTGACTCCAGTCTTCCTTGTAATCCTCAAACATGTACATAAAGAGAGAATTATTGAAGTGCAAATCAGATCATAGCCTGGAAATCTGAAAAGCAATATATGCTGCTGTCTACAAGGATGGAGAAACAGGAGAATTGCCATAATCCCAGATGGCACTAGAATTTAATGAATCAAAAAATTCAATTATTTTTAGTTTATATAACAGTGGAGATAACAACAAAGGAAAAATGCTACAAGGAATTGTGAAGTGGGATGGAAAGTGGACAACCCTAACCTAGCAAGTTTTCCATAACATAATCANGGTCCAGCTTTAATGCCCAATGTGTTTCTAACAAAACAGTGATCATTACACAGCCTGACGACACGAAGAAACGTTGACCTCTCCACAGGTGAAAGATTTACAGAAATGTACAGAAATAATTCTTATCTCAAGTCAAATGAATTCACAGTAACTCAGAGTTGCTCAGGTGGAAGCAGATGAGGTTACAAGCATACCGATACAACGCACGAGACATTTGAGTGATGTTATCAGTTATGAATGAATCTCAGACTTGATAGTCATGTGAAACTCACATCAGCTTCAGCGATAGATTTGCCCTGGTGAGACTAAATAACGACTGCCAGTTTTGGCACAGGTCTTGCTACTTGCTAGATATCCTCAATAGCCCTGATATGCAGGCAATGCTGAGAAACAATTTGTCATCTGCCAGTGTAGCTATCACATCTCTCTCTTTACCCTTGGCAATGGCCATGCATTGTACACGTACATTGTACAGAGATCTGTCCTGTATCAAAAGCTGAAAGTGTGGGAGCAAATGTAAATGCATTGAATGTAGTAAGAAATAAACTGGGACTGAGTTGCAAGGACGTACTTAACATATCATAACTGACACATTAGATACTTAGACCTGGAAAAGGTAGAGAAAGGAAGAGGTCAGATACAGGGACAGAATGAAGCTGCTTCACTGTGCCATAATTTCCTCCAAAAGCTGTAGGCTTTCCCAAACTGAAAAAAAAAAGGCTGTCAAAGACTACACTGATGTGATACTACAAAACGCAATGGAGTGCAAATAAGAGGTCTGTCAGGGGATTTGTAGATTGNAATGTACCTCTTTCTCACTGTTGATAATTTTGACATAAGCTCACAACTGAGTACAGTTAGTAGAGCAGTATGGAGTCCAAACCTCCTTTCTTATCATGGAAATATCAGAAATACTACTTCTAGCTCTAAATATCCCAGGCACCACAAGAAGCAACTAAAAGCAATTAGTGTCTAATTATGAAATAAGCATAAAAAGCATAATTTTTCTCTTCCAGATACTATCAGAAATATCTGTAATATCATGCAGAAATGATTGGCAGTAATTCCTTGTTTTCAGAAAGCAGCAGGATACCCTGTAATCTCTCTTCCCTACAGCAACACAGCCTCTTCTGTATTCAAAACTGAAAACGTGCCTTTGAATGTGGGGTACCAGCCTGCATCCTCAAGTTAAATCCACATATAAAGGGAAAGAAAAACCAATAGCCTGAGTCACAACCTGATGGGTGCAATGAGCACAGAAAACCAGCTCATCTTTCACAACCACAAATAATCTCTCCTCTCCCAGAGACATATTTAAAACTATGGGTAATACATATGCTTACTGCTTCTGTTGTCCCTGAAATGCAGAAGTCT
>VZTO01004640.1:0-37230 GCA_013400615.1 Syrrhaptes paradoxus | reverse complement strand
GCTCTCCTCTGGACTCTCTCCAACAGGTCCATGTCTTATGTTGGGGGCCCCACATCTGAACACAGCACTCCAGGTGGGGTCTCACGAGAGCAGAGTAGAGGGGGAGAATCACCTCCCTTGACCTGCTGCTAATGCTTCTCTTGATGCAGCCCAGGACACGGTTGGCTTTCTGAGCTGCAAGCGCACACTGCTGGCTCATGTTGAGCTTCTTATCCACCAATACTCCCAAGTCCTTCTCAGAACTGCTGAGGAGAAATGATGAAAAATACACCTTATTTTTTCCTAGTCTAGGCTTCTTGCTGATGATGTTTTTTCTCTTGGAATGCAAACACACGCCTTCCAGGTTACCAGCAAAAGAAATATACTACGTATAAAGGAATAAAGGATTCGAGCAGTCACTTTGAAAAGTATTGTATTTTACTTTTTCTTTTAATATATTTTTAATGCATTTGGAGTACTTTTTTCATAATAATTCACAGCCCATTTAGTGTCATCGAGCTTGTTGAATCCCAAACAACTACTTAAGAAGAAGATTTTCCATGGTTTTAAATCTACAGCTAAGAGAGGAAAATGTATCTTTCATGCACCAGTTCTGAACAGTCCCTCATGTTAAATTTATTGCTAACTCACAGCTACCTGCATGTGACCTTCTGAAGACAGTTCTATTGGGTTTTTCTCTGGTCCAATGCCGGCAAGACAAAATCAGGCAATGCTGGGGAAACTGGAAGGGTGAGCTCCTTGCTCATCTCCTCCCTGGGAGCAGGGAGGTCATCTGTACTTCTTGTCCACTGCTATACTGGAATACAAAAATGTATTTACGACCACTGTGGTAAGAAATTCAGAGCAGAGTTACTGCCTCCAGTTTCTACTTCTGTCAGAGACTTGTCATCTTTTCCTGTTTTGCCCTTTTAATCACATTACTATTAAGAAACCACATTGTTTGAGTTTTTCCCAGTATCCAAGTTTGCTGAATACGTACTGTAGCAAACTTAGCCACATAAAAATTGCTGCTCTGGCTAACTTCTAAAGCATATAATGCAATGTGCTCCACTGGAGATTTTTAAAGTGATTTAAAAAAACACATTCCATATCTTCGAAAGCTGTAAAAATTCCAAATAATTCAATAAAGTGCATTAGAACGAAAGGTAGATAAAATCACTACTAATGCTAGTGAAGCTTGTTGTCAGCAAAACACTTTTCTTTTACGAGAAAGAAAACCAGTTTTGCCCTATAATATTCCAGCTCTAGTGCTAACAGTGGAAGATGTAGTGAAAGTAACACCCTGTCTACCACTGCTTCCAGTAGTGCAAAGAGCTGGTGCAATCCTAGTGCAAACAGGTCACTGGCACACACAGGATTTTAATGACTGCATGATATCAACCTCTTTGCAGAGCTTCTGACATGAGAACAACTGCATGAGGGGAAAAAAAGCAAACCGAAACAGAAGAACCGCCTGGAAGGATGTACTCACTTCACATCACAGTCCATTGGAAAGGAGGATGAAAGCAAACAGCTGTGAAAAGCAGAGCTATTCCATGCAAATTCTGTCAGGACAGTATTGAACACTTCTCTTTGAATTCTTCCTCCATTCCTCTTTGTCTTCAAATCTCTTGTTGAAATCTGTTATGAGGTTATGAGACGTCTATAGGTGTTTCTCCTGCTGTGCCTTCTCTACAAAAAAAATTTCCTAAACTTTAACTCTCATTCTTCTCCTTGTGCTTGGTCAGACTCCATGTGAGACAGGCACCTGTCTCTTCCTCCTCTTCTGACTTTTTCCAGAGCCTGCAGATTGCATCCAGTATAATGAACCATACTTTAATCACACAGTCTCTATTAGGGCTTGTTCGTGAAAAGGAACACCTATGGGATGACAGTTATAGACTGTTGACTCCTTGCAATATTGTCTGAACTTGACATATCAGGCACAAAATACTGCTTTTATAGGTGCATGCATGTTAGAAAGAAATACTTTTTTTTTTTTTTTCATTTGTGATCCGACAGCTGGATACTCAGAACTCTGCAGTAAAATGTTGAGTAGAAAACCTGGAATTCTTTCCTTAGTCACATGTTGTGTCTCAGTATGTACTACCTGACTTTAGGTATTTGATGCATCTTCAATGAAATAACTAATTTTAAGCTGCAAAAAGTCTCACTAATGGACAAAAAAGACCAAAACCATGGAAAACTATAAAGACAAAAATTTTCTCCTAAACCACCAATGGCTGGCTGATGTTTTAAATTACAGGTTTGTGTATCTCATCCAAAACTTTTAAAATCCTATTTTATAATAATTGTGGACGTTCTCAAATACCTAGCAAAAATAATGTAGATAAATAGATATTTCTCAGAGTAACGCAAGACAATAATAGGAAAGGGTATATATTGTCAAAATAAAAATAAACAAAAGCTGATTGGTTGATTGACAGAGGAAACAAAACTAGCCAATTAATCTCAACTCCAAGTTAAATAATAAAACAATGAAAAACATGGAAAAAATTAGGGGCACAAATAATGAATTTGGCCTTAACTCTACTGCTGTAACATAGTATAGGGCCTCAGAGTCCTGCTATCCTTTACTTCATAGTCTTGGCAAATATTCTCAGACAATTCACTGAATCTCTCATCAGCCCTAAACCAGGATAAAATATTAATCCTAATGTGATATAAAGATTATTAATGTTTTTTTTTGTTTTAAGTTATGATGGAAAAAGAAAAACAAGAAATAAATTATTCCTAAGAGCATGTGGAATATGCAATATTGGGTGAATAAAGCAAATGCTCCTAATCCATTTTTAGCTATTTAGTAGAAGAATTAAAAATTAATGAAAGAATAGGATACAGTAGCTTAACATACATTGTCTTAGCTCAAGTACTTAGTAAAGTCTTATGAACCATAATTTGAAAACATAATTCAATCTTTTATGTAAATGGGGCCACAGAGATTAGAAAACATGATAATGATAAATGGCAAAATATCTAACTGTTCAAGCTAATGGAAGGCTCAGTGTAAGAGCTGATTTTAATTAACAACTTAGTGGTTTGGAAAACGGACTAAAGATCGTATTAAATAGATTTGTTGATGATGTTGCACTGAAAGAACTTTGCAGAACTAAAGCCAGAAAAAATACAAAGGACTAGAAAGGTTGAAAAAATATGGCAATAAAAGTAAACCCTCAGCCTGGAAAAAAATGCAAGCTAAACATTTGGTAAAAATTATAAAATATACATGGGAGAGAAGGCAATGGTAGTGAGCAATTCTGGTTGACGCCAAAATCAAGTTAGATTTGTGGCTTTATCAAGATCAGACTTCAAAGGAGTCTGTCTCTACCATGGCAGGTGCAAAGGAAAGTGATTCTATGACCATAGTCTTGCACCATTAAAAACTGATAGAATATTTGTGATGAATTTCAGTGAATAAAAGACAAAACCCTACATGATGTTGCTAACCACAATTGTTGAAAACTTGTGATTCAACCTCTCTCCTCACCTTCTTTACTAGTTTTAAAACCAGGTTTAAAGGTAAGAAGTGCTGTGTTTCTTCTGCTTTTCGAAATATTAAGGACTGCATTTTAAGGTTTTCAGCAGGGGAGGGGGCTAGGGAAAAAAAAAATAATTACACTGGGTTTTAGTTGTTGTTGCTTTTGTTTCCAGAGACTGAAGAGTCTTCAGATTTGGTCTTTCCATATAATTTCAGGAGCTGTTGCCTTAAAAAAAAAAGTACTATTAGATTTATGACTAAAATCTTTGGATTTTGCAAGAGTACACAGCCATAACATTCACTTCCAGCCACAACATTCACTTTTAGCCACCGCAGCTGAAGGATGGTGATTAACCTATGAGAATTGCCAAGAAAGTAACTAAATTAAGATGACAGGAAGTATTCTGAAGGCCTACTGGTAAAGTGGCTGTTATTGGGCTGTTGCCATGTAATGGTACAGCAGATACTGACAGAGGTCAGAAAAATCTGGCTCCTTAATTCAAGAATTGCCTGGAGAAGCTGAGCTTTGTGGCTGAATCTTAGAGCAGAATTCATATTTGTACATCAGGTATCCATGTAACACTTTTTTTTTTTTGGTATTTAGTTTAATGTGCCTATATTTACACCTGCAAATTATCTGTGCTTAATGTTCTGTAAAATGTCTTCTAGAACTTCATCAATAAAAGTTGGAGGATTGGGAAAGCAGTGACAATTACCTATAAAACTCTAAGAGCATAAATTATGATTCTTTGCTGTGCTACCTCTAGTTGCAAAACCATTCTTCATTTGTGTAGCATGCTGCAGCTCAGAAGAGCTCAGGAAATATGTTTAATCCACTTAAAATTTGGAGGTTGTTAAATATTATTATCATTTAATTTGATTGGAAAACTGAGTTGGACTGGTATTGATGTCATGAGTGGTAGTAAGGGGATTATAATGCAAAATGTACCTAACACTGAAGTAATATGTCCAAGATAATGCTGGTTTTAATTAAGACTGAGATTTGACAGAATCGTCTTGAAAATTTAGGACTGCTTAGTTTTTCCACAGTTCACTCTTACGAACACCTCCTCTTTGTTTCCAAATCACCTAAATTTATGATCCATGCTTCCCTCAACAAACACTGCCACCAATCAAAGCTGAAAATGTCCAAGTAGTTGGTCCTGTCCAGCTCTTCTAAAGTATTTGCAAGTCCTTGTACAAACAACAAATTAGATGTTCTTTTTTAACATAAAGTCACATAATCACAGAATCACAGAATGTTAGGGATTGGAAAGGACCTTGAAAGATCATCTAGTCCAATCCCCCTGCCGGAGCAGGAACACCTAGATCAGATCGCACAGGAATGCATCCAGGTGGGCTTTGAATGTCTCCAGAGAAGGAGACTCCACAACCTCTCTGGGCAGCCTGTTCCAGTGCTCTGTCACCCTCACTGTAAAGAAGTTTTTTCTCATGTTCAAGTGGAACCTCCTGTGTTCCAGCTTGAACCCATTGCCCCTTGTCCTATCACTGGATGTCACAGAGAAGAGCCTGGCTCCATCCTCCTGACACTCACCCTTCACATATTTATAAACATTAATTAGGTCACCCCTCAGTCTCCTCTTTTCCAAGCTAAAGAGACCCAGCTCCCTCAGCCTTTCCTCATAAGGGAGGTGCTCCATTCCCTTCATCATCTTTGTGGCTCTGCGCTGGACTCTCTCCAGCAGTTCCCTGTCCTTCTTGAACTGAGGGGCCCAGAACTGGACACAATATTCCAGATGCGGTCTCACCAGGGCAGAGTAGAGGGGGAGGAGAACCTCTCTCGACCTACTGACCACCCCCCTTCTGATACCCCCCAGGATGCCATTGGCCTTCTTGGCCACGAGGGCACAGTGCTGGCTCATGGTCATCCTACTGTCCACCAGGACCCCCAGGTCCCTCTCTCCTACACTAGTCTCCAACACCTCAGAACCCAACTTATACTGGTACCTGGAGTTGTTCTTGCCCAGATGCAAGACTCTACACTTGCTCTTGTTAAATTGCATTAAATTTTTCCCCGCGAAGTGCCTCATGCTACTTCATGAGGGAGAACTTCTGAAAGACATCACATAATTTTTTTAAAATAAATAAAAACATCCCAAGACAAAACAGTTTTAGAAATAAATTTAGTTTGTATAAACTAAAATAAAGAAAAAAATTAGACATATCTTTTGGTGATTAAAATACAAAGACTATTCTGCCTGCTGCTTAATAACATGAACTTTAAAAGATATGAGGATACACAAAGGATGGAGGCAAAGGTTAAATTTGAATTCAAGTTATGTTGAGTTGGTGTTGCATGTGGTATTCTGCTTCTTTATATAATGAAATAAACTATTAAGAAATGAAGTGTTCTGTCATTTAATTTTTAATTTAAAAATATATAAAGTAATCTAGAAAAAATGTTACAGGGATTTTAACAGAATGGTAGTAGAAAAAGTCTATTTGCCACATTTTTTACTATTGAAGAAAATGTGGCAGCATTAAATGACCTATTAAAAGACAAAAGTATCTAAAAATACATGTTTTGTAGAGTTTTAAATCAGAATCCAAAATCCTGTTTGAGGTTCTGAGCTATCTAAAAGTCTTGCATGAGGAAGTTACAGAAAATGGAAACTAATGCACAGATTGAACTGAATGTGCAGCTTCTCAAAGCACAGCAAGCAGAGGAAGGCTGAGGACAGACATACAATGAGATTTCAAGCAGGTTCATTCAAGAAGCAGAGTGGCTGCATACCCAGATGCCTAAACCTTAAGGCTGAGTCTGTTCTGAGAATTGCAGCTCAGGTGTCTTAAAACTTTTTTTGAATAAGGCATCAAAACACTTATGCTTTTATAATTTCAAAAACTTTTGAGAGATGTGCTATACAAACAAAACTTCTTCCCTTTACACCTCCTACCACCATCATGCTCAAATGATGCAAAAATCCATCCCTCTGATATGGAATATATTTAATTTCAAAATCTTCATGTGCAAGTATTGTCCTGTAATCTCTTTAAAGTAAAACCACATTCTTAAATATAAAACCACATATAGACAGGCTAAAAATTGTTGAGCAAATGTCTGAAAGAATAAACGTTAATAAAAAACTCCTTCCAGTGAATCAAAAGAAAAAAGCCTTTCAAAGAGAAGTTAGGAATGTTGGATGATCTTGATATGAAAGGCCCTGTCAAGGAAAATCCAGATCATTGCACAAAGCAAAGTGAATTCCTTGCACTGGTATTCATTACAGAAGACACCATACACTCAAATTATGCTTTACTGGAGAAGAGTCTGAAGAACTAGTTCCAGCTGAAACACGAGTAGAGAGATTGTTCTGTAATGATAAATGAAGGAGGAAAAATTTTTCAGGACTTAAATGGTATTTTCAGGTGTGCCAAAGGTACTCAGATAGGAAAATCCTGTACTGGTAATTCCCATCTATTAACTATTGCTTAAGTTGGATTTGATACTAAGAGAACATGACACAAATCTTTGATATTCCATCAACTGCTAATCCAGAATTTTATTTCTAGAGTGTCTTTATGTAAGCCTAGATAAATTGATGTAGAACATATTAGAATATGATACATAGATATGAAGCTTTGGGGAAGAGTCAGTAAGTTTTGCAGATGTAGGCATGACTTGCAAACCTTATAAGGTTCTTTGAGAGAATGATTTACCATGTAAATACAGGTAAATTAATCTGGTATGGTGTAGCTGGACTTTCAGTCTCCTTTGCCAGATATTCTTACAGAAGCTGTGCCCTTACAGAGTAAGAGAGGAGGGCTTGTCATCTAGTGACAACTGAGTGACAACTGCTTAAATGATAAGAAACAAAGGGTAGGAATAAGTGGTCAGTTTTTCCTGGGAGGAATGTTAGGAATATTCTCCCTCAGGAATCTGTATTGATCCCTGTACTGGTAAAATGGTCAGGAAGATGGCCAAGTACAGATGTGACGGTTTGCAGGTGATATGGAATTATTTTAGAACAAGAGACAGCAGCTCTGGTAGGAATAGGACTACCTTGTATTTGCCACAGTTTAATTGAATATACACACATACTTTCTGTGATATGATTCTGTTATTTAAGATGCAACAATTTGGTCACAGGTTTGAATCCTGTATTTTCAAGAGCTCTGGGACAACAGAATTATTGGAGGATAGTAATTATTTCAGTAGTACTCCTGAAATGTTAGTGTACAACAGTATAAAACCAGGTATCTGGAGCAGTTTAAAGAAGAGTTACAGGATTTATTTCTTTTCTTAAAAAGAGTTAGTGTTTTATTCTGTTACAGACTGTATTCAATGCAGAGGTTACAGTAGGATGAGGAGGAAAAAATTATATTATTAATCTAATAAAAAAGTTTAAGTAAACAATTTCATAAAAGAAGAAAGAAGTGAAGAATAAAGTGTTCTGAAAGACAACTTATTTTCTTGAAAATTAGCTTATGTGGAAAAATTGAGTTAAATATCTTGGGAATCAACAAGGAGCACTTGAGTTTTCTGAAATATTTCCCTCATGGATGACACCTTTATTTTAAAGGAAGATTTGATTAAAACATGTTTTCTAACAAAGCTGCAACTGCCTAGTCACTCATAAAAAAAGGTCATCTCTTTATATGCATCTATTTACTTCTTCAGAGAAGCATATAAGATAGGCTAACGATCAGTGTTCTTAAGGAGACAGTTAACTAAATAATTACAATGGAAAATTGTGGTAATTTATGAAGAACATGTTAAGAGAAGAAAATATTCACTAATAATTATTGAGACCAAATGCATACAATGATACATTGGGACTTACCCTGGAGACAAGAGGCCAATGAAAATTCTGCACATGAATGAAGAAAATAATTTAATCTGAAAAGTCCAACCAAAAATGTCAGGCTATGAAAGATCTTCCACTGCCTACCTCATCCTTAGGGCTCACACTAGACACTCCACCCTGAGAGCACTGTTTCCAGTCCCTTTCCCGTAGCATCTCAGTGAGTGCTATCCAAACAGTGGAAGGGGGAAAACATGACAGCTATTCCTACAAGTTTTCACTTTTAGCACCAGTATGTTAATATATTCAATACTTTTACAAAACATGACAAAGAGGAGAATCTCCTGTTGGTAGCTGAATTTGGGCACATAATTTGCTTACAATTTGCATTCAAGCACAAGGTAATATACTACATTTGAGGATGAATTGCATCACATTAAAGATTCATTGTGCAATATCGTGACTGCTGGTTTCATGTGGATTATCACTAGGATGGGTCTCATTGATTTTATTGTCCCTTCACCAGTTTGAACTGGGTATAATGTATTTCTTGTATTTGCAAGTAGTCCTGCTCTTTATCAAAGTTTACTAGTGATGTACATGAGTGGTGAAGTCAGTGAGTCTTATGCAGTTCTACAGTTTCCTGCTGTCCTGGGTGTCACGTCTGGGTAACCTGGTGTGCAAGCTGACCCTATCTGTGCTTGCAGACCTGCCTTGTGTACTACTAACTTTTAATCCTTTTTTGGCTTATATAAGTTTAATATATAGTGCAAACCACTTTCAAAGCCAGAAAAGTGGGGAAAAAATATTTGCTCATTTCTAGCGGGATTTATGCGAACCCATGCAGATTGCTATGTTATGTCTACTGACATCACAGAAGTAAGATAAAAATACACTCCAGCTGTCTGATAAATTCAGGGCCAAAGTCTCTGTTTCAATTCAGACACAGATGGCTTCCACTGAGGTTAATGGGACTAGGGTGCTTACACTATAGGTTCCCTAATTGTTTCTTGGCTGGCTAGCACTTGATATCAATACACATACAGTCAGTATTGAAATAGATGTGTTATATCAGTATGATCAGCTAGATGATAAACAATACCCTGCTGTTAGATCTGGCAGGAGAAAGAGGTTTTAGTGCACAGTCAAGAAAAGTAATTGTTAGAAATGTAATAATTGCACGTAGCTCCTTGATGAATTACTGAACTTCAATAATAAGCATCATAAGTTTTTATGGGCTATAAGCCAGAAATCAGGTAGCAAGACTGAAAACCCTTGTAAAAGTTCTAAATAAGTGGCTTTAGAGTATAAGATAAGGATGAACTATTTGTTATATTGTCTTCATTTGTCTTTTCTGATAGCTTTTGCTTTTTGGTTCTGAAATTAATGATTTAACTATTAGTGACAACATGTAAACTAATACACAACTTAACAGAAAGAAAGCACCATGTTATAACTAGCTGGACGATTTTTATAGGGTGACTTCTGCAAAAGCTCCTAGATCATTGGAGGAAGACATCAGATAATGCCACTGCTACAATAACTGGAAAATTTCTGGACTAAAGGTAGTACAATCAATTGAAAAAAAAAGAAAAGGATCTAGTGAAATACTGCAAGCGACAGATAATAAATATAAATAACACAGAGGTCAGCTTAGATCTTTGCTAGGCATGAGTTATCTTCAATTCATAGTTAAACATGCAAAGACCTTGAGAATTTCGTATGAGGTCTTATTTTACCTTTGCAATGAAAAACATAATCGCAGATTGCTCTGTTTTGCTTATAACAAAAGAGAAAAATTTCAGGAGAATATAACTGAGGTACCCATGAAAGAAAATAAACACCTGTGTTAATTAGTGCCATCATTTAATCACTTGCAGAACTCTGCAGCACCCAGACATTTTATGGGTTCCTTTACTTACAGCAAGATGGCCATCTTACAGATAGATTTCTATATTTTTTTTTCCTATTAGCTTTTTAACAATGTTTTCAAGGCTTTCCTTGAAAGGCAGATGCAGAATACTTATGTCACTCTATTGCAATATTCTTACAGCAGATCAGCCAAGTCTACTTTTCCCTATGGAAACACTAATTTTTGGCCAGATTTGTTTGGAATTACAATCAGTCTGAAGTTTTATATTGTTTTTTTACCCCTAGTTCCAGGCTATGACCTCATCAGGGTATATCATGTGAAATCAGAAATATCTGAATGTTGAGCAATAGCTCTGGCATTTAAATCTATGAAAATCATCTGCTAGTCTTCTGATATCCTCAGGCAGATTGCTCAGACTCTCTCACAGATGTCATTCTTTACGTCAGGATACACACAGCAGTTTATATTTTGACTTTACTTTAAAGTCCAGATTTCTCAGATCTCTCATTACATCCTGTTTCAGGGAATGGAAATAGTCTGTTGGCTCAGGGGTCTCAGTTTCTTCCACTTCCTCACTCATCACCAAATGTGAGATGCTGAGCTGGCATCAAGTCTCTCTCTAATGCATGACTGCTCTGCAGCTGCTTCCTTACTACTGAGCTGGGCTGCTGTTGCTCCGGTGTGCCGAGCGCCTGAATCCCTTCTCCTGCCCCTAACAGAGCCTGAGGACACCCTGTTTCTGAGAGGGATGGATTAAGCAGGAAGAGGAGTGTGGCTGATCTCATTAGATCCCGTGCAGTTTGGCAACAAGGGTTTTAGGTAGGTTTTGCTCTCCTGGCATCCAGGAATTGTCCAGGCAAGGAGCAGCCACGCTGGTTATAAACACCCTGTTGAATGCTGCCAGCGTGTTATTTATCACTCTGACTTAGTGCCAGAGGAGGAACCATTTCTAAAAAAAAGGAGTTTTGTTTAATGCTTTACAAGTGCTCAGAGCGTTCCTTCTTTCAAAATTTTTAAGGTTCTGATGTGCAAATGCTTCTATAAGGGAACAGTGCAAATGAATTCAGCAGGATTACTTCAGCGAGTCAATGAGTTAGGGCCTTAAACCTATAGGAAATGAACAATTTCCTCCAAAACTCTGTAAGACCTTCTGAGAAAGAGATATTCACTCCCTCATACTCCACAAACACAGCCGCACTACTGCACCGGCTTATGCTGTCCGCAAAACACAACATGGAAGCGCAATGATGAAATCATGCAGTGGGAGAAAACCTTCACAGTAAATATGATTTAATGTGAGAAGAAAACTCCTGGGTCCAGTCCTGCAGTTGTCAAGCAAACAAAACTTCTACTGAAGTTTCTTCTGTCTTAAACAAGTATGCTCCTTTGAACTAAACAGAATTTATTTACATCAGCAAAACCAAGTTACTGAACATGTAGATTACATGCCCTACAGAGCAGGATATACCTAACAGAAATTTAAGTAAGATGAATGAAATATTTTAGCAGAGGTCTTTTTCATGATATAAAGATAGTTATGACTTTTTGTGTGAAAAAAAAAAAGAGATTGGAAGACTAGAGGAAAATATAAGCGTTCTGAAAAGGAGATGTTAGTTAAGCTTAACCTGGGTATCTGATGTTTGGCTTACAGAATACAAAAGAACAGGGAATTTCAATTAAGATTTAAGTTGACTTTTTAAAACATTATGGAAGTCTAATGACTACCCTGTGTAAATTACTTCCAGATGCTGACCTGCATGAAAAAGGTGCAATAGGACAATCCCATGTTTTAAACAGCATTTGGAACAGGTCAGATATCTCCAAAATTTGTTTCAAGAAATGTAAGTGTATCAAAATAAATTTTGATGTGGAGGGGAAATGTGATAAAGTCTAAATTTTTCATGAGTAATTTTCTCGAATGAGTCTTTAGTAAGGGCTTCTATGTCCTAAAGCAATATTTGGTCCAGATTCTGTGGTCACAAAGGGGAGTGAAAAAACTCCCCAGGTATAAGTCTTTAGAACTGTGATTTTCAATTTACAGAGATAAAAAATAAAAACTTTAATTAAAGTGCAAATGCTGTGGTTTTCCCATTTTTTCACTTTTCAAATAGCTTGTTGCAATGAACAAAACCGACAGTTTCCAAGCACAGGTCTTGGTGTGCTGAGCTGCTCTAAAACAAGGCTCATTCAGAAGAACTTTACCAATTCTAGTGAAGTTTCTGATTGATGTCCTGAAAGTGCACTGGATTGATTTCTTCAGAGGTTGGGAATCAGATATGAGAATTACGCACATAACAAACAAAACCAGAAGAACAAAGTTTATCATAATCAAAGAATAAAATCACCATTTGAAGGTCATATCAATGGGGGGTTTTAGAGGCAAACAAAGCAGAGGCACTAAGGATGCTAGGGAAAAAAAGAGTTCGTAACTTGTGAAGGGGCTTATTTCTCATTTTTCATTTCTGTTTGTAATCACTGTCATCTTTGTTTCTTATACTTTGGATAAAAAAGGTGACTTTTATATTTATTAGAACTGGGTTTCAATAAACATTATGCAATATGGTAGACCGGGGAATGATTTATTGATAATTTGTCACTTATATTTATGGAAGTGTGGACCCTGGAGCCCTAGAGCTGGTAAATCATATTATGCAGCTACAAATGTTTTTTTTTATTCTTTGCTGCCAAAAGTGCACCATGTAAACTGATTGCCTCACCAAACCCCTGGGGCCTGATAATGATGCACTTGCTAATACAAAGGGAGGAGGGGTGAGGAGAAGACAACAAATTATAAGTTTATTTTTGTTCCAATATGTTTGCCATTTAATCTGGTGTTCCATAAACAATAGATTGATGAAATATAATTAGGAGGAAGATCACAGTTTAATGAGGCAAAAGATTGGGAAAGAATGTAAATGGAGCAGTAGGCTGTGCAGCGTTTTTAGCTGTTTATTATTGTACAGCTGTAAGACACTTTCACACAGTTCCCAGATGGAAGCAGCTGTTAGCTCTTCGCTGTTCAAAAAAAAAAAAAAAAAAGAGGTTCATAGTTCATTTTTATCCACTTGTTCCAGCCTAGTTATGTTCACTACAACACTTCACCAAGTCACAACTCTCAGCTACGGCTGAGACTGTCAGGATGGGCACCCTGTTTTCATTTGCCACTTTGCCATTCACTTATCTCATCTGGCAACCTCTCAAGCAACAAGCTTTTCCGCTCCTTGTAATATGTTTATCTCTCACAGTGATGTCAGCAAAAGTCAGCAAATCTAATATTCATGCTCAAACAGATTTGTTGGTGCTCTTTGTTTATAAGAAAGGGCTCTATATCACCCCTGCAGCTGCTTCCTCTTCACCAGGCTTTGTTTTTGTACGGTACTCCTCAGATAGACCTTGGGAGCTCTACAAAGCATGTGCCCATCTGACTTAATTGTTTTTGTTGTTTTCTGAATATAAAGAAAACAACCCACATCTCTTTTTTTTCCACAGCATATTATGAAACCTACATTTTTCCCTCAGCTTGTCAAGATTTCATACATAAGACAGAATATAAAAGGTAAATAAGAGAAACATTTCTTTAAAAAGCAGTCACTGGGAAAGAAAAAAGTAGGCAGACATTCAGGAATGAATACTACAGTAACATTTCTCTTGCAGTGCTTAAACAATTCCACATTATGGGCCAAGATATCATTGCCCTGCACCCTGCACAGGCATTTACATCAGTGCATAGTGAGCATGAATCGCTACTATTTCAGACAGGTTATATGTTATATTTGGTGTCAAGGTATTGCACACGCTACAGGCAATTAGAGAATTTGGTGCTAATTTTGAGACAATTTATACATTTTGAGCTTCTCATTTCACAGTGCTTGGCATTATCTCGGATGTTTTATGAGGCACTTTCTGTGTGGGCTTGTATTGGTTTATATTTCTGAGGTACCTTATGGGTGATATTCCTATCAGTCAAGGTGGAGACAGAGTGTTGTGGTTTGTTGAGGGCTGGCATTAGGCATGATGTTTCTGAAAAATTTCTCAGTGCAGGTGAGGCACGATTTTCTTAATTTGTTTGTTTTGAGATTAGATATTCTAAAATTTTTTGAGCTATTTTATCATTCATCCAAATGTTTGGCAAGAGTTTTATTGCAATTCCATTATTTACTTATCCCAACACAGGACAAATTTGGAGATCTGGGTTTAACCATGTGGCAAGCGTGGCAATTTCCTCTCCACTAATATACAAACCAGTCTGGTTCTAAAGTCTGTTTATTTATTTATTTTCTTCAGGAAAAAAAAGATAATTGCTTTAAACATTGAATGAAATTCTGGTCTTTTTAAGGTATTTTGCAATTGGCTTCCAAAGACAATTTCATAGTTTCCAAAACACCTTTCTATTAATATACATTACACTTTTAAAATTTAACATTTATGAGAAACTTAGGACTAGAATTCTATCCTGATCTCTAACAAAAAGATATAATACAAAACAATGCAAAAAATTCCAGCAGTATAATGTGGNACTCAGGTCCACAGCTTTGGTCCCATCACTGCAGTGCCCACCCACATGCTTAATCTAGAAGAACCACCTCTAGGCTATGAGAAAGGCTGTTCAGTCTCCTTGCCCCAACAAAACTCGGCTATTTTGCTGACAAGGATGCCGGCTAAAGCCAATTATGGCAGGGAGTTTTATGGTCCAAACAGCTGTCCAGTTAGAATTGGACTAAGACCACCAAGTTATTTCATGTCTCACAAACATGTATCTGATTGGTTAAATACAGCTGCATATATATTTTTATGAATAGAAGTGGAAGGTTTAATTTGCTTTTGTTTGTGGGGTCTTATTTATTGCTTGAAAGTGTCTGGATGCCTGCTGGGTATTTGTGAAAAAGGGCTGCAAAAGCTGCACATATTTCATCTGCAGTTCTGGAGCAGAAGTACAGTGTTGTGGTTAAGGCTAATCAGAATAGAAAAACTATAGGCCATTGGAGCAAGATATGAAAGCTATTGCCAAGGTTGTAGACCAAAACCAAAAAACCACTACCCCAACTAAGAACCCCACCTGGTATTTGTGTATGTGTCATGTGTATGTATGTAGGCATTTATCTAATATTAAGGAACCATTTATGCTCAAGATTTTTGCTTCTGGTTTAGGTACATTAGTATTTCAAATTATAGCACGTAAAATGACTTCCTTACCTGTTCTTTTAATGCCTGTTTTCTCTTGTTTGGCTAGTTTGTGCACCCAGAGCACTTCCCTATGTACAATTTTTACTGTTTCCCCTGTTTAGCCAGTCTGTTTTTTCATCCTGTCTTTAATGTGAAAGCCCCATGCTGCAACTTAGGAGAGAAAAGTATTTCTAAATTACAAAATTATGATTTGTATGAAAAACTACAGATGAAATGTCAAAATTGTAAACACCAATAAAAGAGGTCCAAGATAGTTTCAGTCTGCAACTATGTCTAATTCCCTGTGTTAGCCTTAAAGTCACTTGCATAATTTCAAGATACTGACCCCAAAATTCCTTGGTTCATGGATCACACACGTATTTCTCATTAGGCTAATAACATCACCAAACATTTATAATATGGCTAATATTTCTGATTTTTATATTTTAAAAAATACTTTTAAAGTTAATTACTTGTTCAGGACACAGAATTAAAGTTCCCAAAAGTTATATTTGTTATCTACTTCTGAGCTCCATTATACAAAGCCAAAAAGATTTACTGCAGACTATTTGATTGTCTTTAATATCAATACTTTCTTAATGTTTGCTTTCTCTCACAGGACATCTTTACTCACCTTCTTTTCCTGCTGTCTCCCTGGATNATTGCCCAAATCTTCTGCTTTTGTCCTCGGCTAATCATCTGCTTTCTCAGCCTATTTTCAAATGTCAGCCCTTCTCCAAAGATTTTCCACAATTTCATTTTAGCTTTCAATTGACCTATAAAATCAGCAAAGAATCCTCTAAAAGTAGAGTTTTCAGTTTGGGCAACACATTTTAGAACAAGCAACAGTATTCCACAGCGCTGCACAGATAATCGAATCTATAACAAGTTCTGCACTTTTTTTTCTTCTTTGAAAGTGACCTTCTACAAGAAGTCACATCAACATGTTAAAGGCTCCGTAAATGAAATTATTTTTTTGGGCTTAATTTCCTCAGCTGTATTTCTTGCTCATTTTTTCAGTGATCTACCGCCCTAGGTAGTACATGTTTTTTTTGTCAATGGGCCATAAGCAGTATCTAAATCAAAAGCAGTATATCTAATAAGTAACATCTTCTTATGTTTATAAAGAATTCCTTCTATTTTATGTCTTATTATTGTTAACAATTGACATTTAAAAGCAAGATTTCTGTGATTCAAAGCTAGTATGTTATATAAAACTAATGATTTGAATGCTGATTTATTCTTTCATTCAAGCAAGAAGTGTTGTGATAAGAAACACAGATAAAGATTAAGTCTACAGTCTGTTTTTCTTTTGGTTAAATTACTGCAATATGGGAATTGTTGCATGGATCCTAGTGAAGAATTTCATCTCCAAGACACCACTTGGCTAGAAATAACTTTCATGACCATCTAGCCTGTTCTTTAGAGTAATATAATAGAAAGAACCTACTCAGTTGTTAGGTTCCTTTCAAGCCCATTAAATACATCTGAGACTTAAATCTTTTAGAAGAGCACCTAACTTTAAAGACCACAACTAGTGGAGAAGTCACCATCCTCTAGTTAATCTGGTTTTGACCAAAAGGTAACCTTCCTGTGCAGGTAGTTTTAACCAGGTGAAAAAAGTGTGTGAAACATGTAGGTTTACAATGAAGCTGCAAGAAGTTTCCCAAAACTAAGCAGGAGGAAGTTTTCTGCTCTAAAAATTTCACTAGAGTTTTTGTAAGTTTTGTGGGCTTGAACATGTACTAGCATATGGTAACTATCAACTGTAAGGCATGGGTCAGACTGATATGTCTTTGACAAAAAAAGAATAAAAGAGAACAGAGGGAAAAGTTCTAGGGTTTTCCTTGAAAACAAACCTCTCCCCACCCCAGAAAAAAAACAAACCCAAATAAGTTTTTAGCTTAACATATTAAAGAGACTTCTATGGAAGCTCTATTTGTCTAAGCACTTCAGATGCACACCAAAATACTCTGGGTGTGTACTTCACCCACTAATACATGTTGTACTTCTGTAGTATGATAAACAGACTTAGCAATTCATTGTACTGTGGCCATCAGTAAAGACACACAGATTTTAAAAGTCACCAAGAACTGAGAGTTTCTATGTATGTGACTGAATATCCGCCACTTGGCCTCAAGGCCATTTCAAGTCCCCAAGTAAGCTGATATTTAGCACCTCATAAAAAAGCTGCTTACACCTGAGTAGAGGAAAAAAAGTGACATTTGTTGGTGGTTTATATGGAGGATCACATTACTCTTCTTAAAAGTAAAAGAAAGATCTTCTTCTGTGTGTTTAGAAGAGGGAGAAGGAGGAATGGTGGTTTTGCAAAAATCTTTGTTTTGGAGAAGGTGCTATTAAAAAAAAAACAGATTTGCACAACAGCAAGCAAGCATACTGATTTATAAAACCTCATAAAATTGCATTTAATTTTATCTTGAATTAAAAGATTTACAGTACATTCCTGAGAAGAGTTACAGCTACTCTGCACTTGCCCTCCAGGTACCTGGTGGCTTTTCAACTATCATGTGCTGAGAGAGATCTCTTTCTGAATACGCCCAGATGTGTCTAACGAGTGTGCTTGCTTTGAGGCCAAATGAGAAGGCTATGAGCTGCATGGTCTGCTCTGCTTTGTTTTCCTCAAGTGAAATATGATTTTAAACCTAAATACTGAAATAGCACCAAATATTTTAAATATGTTATAGTTGGTGAGCTTTTCCACAGTGTCAGTTTGTTTTCCATTCCCCCCATGACATCTCACAACTCTAAGTGCTCAATGACAGCCTGTAGAGGTTTCGCCATAATCCACCTTTATCCATTAACAGACACTCAATCACTAAAGTGCTTACTAGACTAAACATATTTATCCAACCAAATCAGACTTTACAATGCAAAACTGCCAATCAGACCCCAGCTATTAACAAGGAACTGCTTTAAGGGGATTTTGGTGTTTGTGCTGTGAAGAGCATGCTTACCTCCAACAAACCACTAAACCAAATTAACATAGCTGTATCCTCATAAAAGAAACCAGATATCCTGTTGTGAAAATAGAAAGCTTGGTAGGACAGGGCTCCTTTGATGGCTAACAGTGTGGCAGACGAAGGCTTCAGACTACAAATCTGGTTACCACAGGCTCATTACAAAACTCTAGCATTAAGCTTTTGCTAACTTTAAAAGCAAAATAAAAATGTATCATTTGGGTAACTCAGTAAGTCATCAACTTACTAAATTACTATTATAATTGCAATAAGTGCTGTAATTGTTGGATAAGGCTCCTTGATTCTAATTGCTTCTTTGTCCAAGATCATGTTGTAAAAATGCTTGCATTAGCCAAAATAAAATCCAAGAGACACAAATGTGGTAGTAATAATAATTTTTTTTATTAGCCTGGAAAAGAGGAAGAGAACAAAGCTTTAAAAAGACTTCAAAGTTCTGACCAAGAGAAAAAAATCGAAAATCGGAGAAACATGCATACTCTCTACACTTTTATTAGACTCATACAAACTACGTGCCATCACCACAACTTAGAACTTGACAGCATTTCTTTCCCAGGCAGCAGGAAAAGTTACACCATCTATGTTGCAGGCTTAATTTAAGTTCTCTGTCAAAAACTATATAAAACAGTCCTTTATATTCTCACTAGGAAGCCCTAATAGTTTTAGACTTATTGGTATTATACGTCCTTTAAGTCCCAATATTTTAAAGCTGGATTTGACTTGTGCTGAGACTCAGTGTATTTTCCCTCCATCTAACCAAAGCAAAAAGAAAAGTAGTTTTAAACTCCGAGGTAAGTGACTCACGAAAATTTGTGTTTTTAAGAAACACTTATCAGCTTAAAAATGCATATATATCCTTCTTTACTTCCAAATAGCTTTAGCTCTGTGATTGAAATATGTATTTCCAAACCTTCACTGCTTATCAAAAATAATGAGCACTTTCTTTTTTACTAGCTTTCATAAACACTTCTGGGGAAAATTTTATGAGCAGCTAGAACAAGTTTTATTTCTTGGAGAGAGGGCTTCATACTGGAATCATATCCAAAATGAGTAAACCACAACATGAACAGATTTTCCAAAAATCACTAGAGCAGACTCTGTAAGTTAGAGCTGGAAACATGTAAAGTACAAATTAAGTTGTCATGTAACAGAATAGTATGGTTTTGTATGCTAGAGTCATACACCATGTTCCATCATAATAGGTATCCATTGCCACTACATCTTTAGTCTACATGTGTTCTGAACAGTTATGAATAACACAAACATTTGCAAATTAAAGTTGTTCCAGGTTTGTGCATATGAATGGCAACATATGTTTTTATATGAAAGGAGGCGATGCAGGTTTTCAATGCACAGTTATACCACTTACAGAAAGGGAAAAACATCATCATGACATAGAAGTACAAGAATAAAAGAATAAAGGAACAAATTACAATACAAATTTTAAAGAGGAATTATTGTAGACCACATTGAATCTGAGTATTTAGAAAATACTTGCTGTGGTTAATAAGAAATACATGCTTTCACGCCTTTGCTACATATCTATGTTAATACATTTTTTATTCTCTATTGTTTATATGTGTCATATGCCAGCAATGAAAATACACACAGAAAGTGCTAAGAAATTACTGATGCCAGAAACAGTTTTCTCCTCATTAACTGAGAAAGCAATGCTAATAACTGTAATGCTGCCAGTTTGGTTCTTTACCACCAATTTGAAACAATTTGTTGTTCCACGGAATATGAATTTCTCAGTGTTCCACTTTGTTATTTTTAATTGGTGTTTTGTTTTGGAAGGTACCACATGTAGTATATCAGAACTTTCCAGCTAGTGGAAAGTGAAGAATAGTGCAAACGCTAGAACAACAAAATATTTCATTCTTTCATAACTTTGTTACGTAAGTAAAAAACACAACTGCATCATTAAGGCATTTTACTTGAATCCTCATGTTATGTTTAGATGCTAGAGATGTTAATGAACTTCATGCCAACTTTATAAGCACACAAGGAGGGAACAGCTAATCTGTTGAATTACATTGTGCAACTCCATTGATACCTGTAACGTGTACAAGTAATAAGAGAACACTGTCCATAGCTCCCATTCCAAGTACCATGCCTCCACTTTCTATGTACAAGGGCAGTATTATGCCTTTTCACTTATGACACATGAAAGTGTCAAACTTCCCATTTATTTTCCAGTTGTATCTTTAAATAGACATAATACATCTAGCCAGATTGCCTATATTTTCCACCATATGGACAACACTGCTTGATTTGTCCTCTGGAAATGACATGATTTATTCTTTAAACTTATTTCACTGAAAAGGCTTTTCCACATGTCACCCAGTATTATAATCTCTGCAGAATTATGTCTATAGGAAATACAGTAAATACAAAATTTTTATCTGTCTCTAAACATTTTTGAAGAATAAATAATAAATTCTTTCTATAATATACTTTAAAATTAAAATAATTTCAGGACTTCCAAGTCCCTAAAACTCATATGAATTCATTAACATATGATGTACGTATTTGCCCAAACAAGGATAACATTGTATCGTATTTTGGAATTTTTTATTCAGGAAAGATATAATCTGAAGATTTCAGTTAGAAAATACATTGTCAATCACATGATAGATCTTACAGATGCAAGTCTTTTACAGTTCCCACTTTACTCACATCCACAATAAGGTTGTCATCGTGGCATGTTGTCCAACAGTCTAGTAGCACAAGCTTAGGTGCTCCTGTTACATTGTTTTTACTGTATGAAGGCTTTTTACCATATTTTAACATAGCTTTACACTCTACTTAAAATCTTCAAAGTTATTGCACCTATTCTTTGTATCCTTATCAATGATGTTACCGTCAGGCTGTTTTTCTCCCAACCAGCTATTGGTAACTAGTCTGACATGAGAGGATAATTACACTATGAATTCTTCACTACCCAGGCTAATATAGGCAAAAAGAGTAGATAACAGAGGCAGTATTTGACATCACAGGGATTGCCATAACTGACCATGCCAAGTCAGGTCCTTTGGGGTTATCAGGTCCTCCTCAGTACTATTTCTGCTGGAGTACTGCTCTCCCTGGCAGAGCATCCAGGTTCATTCCCTATCTCTCTAAATACAGGAGGGCTTATTATCTGGAATGAAGAAGAGTATGCGTGTGACGACAGATATGGACTGGCTCCTGACCAACCTCTGTACAAGCTAATGAGGCTGGTATATACCTACGCATACATATCTGAATACCTATAAAAAACCTGCTAACCCAAACCAGCAGGCCAAGAGGAGGAAGCACTTGCTGGTTGGCCAAGGACTCAGCCAAGACACTACCCTGGACTTGTTTCTTCCTCTCTTGCTCAAGCAAATTGCTCAGCAGTCTGTATTGTGTAACCCTGTTTCAGGGTACTTGAAGGGTTATGCTACCATCCTTTGAGGGTAAACCCATGGGACACTAATAGGTCCTCTCTAGTCTGTGTGTTTGATAAAAATGTTTTTAAAATAAGGTGTTTATTTAACAAACAGTAAATTTTGGCTCTCCTTTATTACCTTAAATAACATAACAAATATCTGGTAAAGAAGTCAACAGCCTTAGTCAATTTTTTTTTAACTATTTAGCCAAAGTACTGCAGCTATCTCTCTGAAAAGAGGTTCCAGAAAGCAGTATTACCATAATGGACAGATAGCATCCAGTCTGCTATCTAGTAGAAACATTTCACATAAGAAAACTTCAAATTCTATTTCTCCTTCTGCTGAAACATTAAAGAAAGATGATAAACAGTATATCACCTGCTCTTCTCAGTCTACGACTGAATCTAAAAATGTACCACATTTCCTCCACAGTTCAATGGCAAATGGATCTTAAAGTAAGCAATACTTTACCTCAAGTGGATGTTACAGGCGCATATGGATGGACCATACTGTTCCTGTATGTTTTAGCTAACCTTTATAGGAAGGTACTTAAAGAGGAAAATCCAGAGCAAAAATGAAACGTATGTTCCAACTAGGAAACACATAAACAGAGACTTTTAAAATTTCATTATCCTGCGTTGTCAAACTCTGACAGCATTTAATGCATTCAGGGTTTTATGAGCCAAATGATACCAAAAAGGGTAAAGGGAAGCCACAACTGTAATACCTAAAACCAGCCTACATTCAGCTTAGTATAACAACTGTAGGTTATTGAGCATTTTGATATTGACTGCCTTTTTTTCATTACATATACAAATATAGTTCATTTTTGTTTAGGCATATTCTAATTCAATGATATCAGAAAGCTATTGGAAGTAGTGTTTATCCAATTCGCATTCACATAGGGAAGGAAGAAATGGTTGCTTGGTCATGCAGATGTGGCACAGGTTTCAGAAGCCTTTGTTCTACTAGCTTATATCCAAGGCAAGGGCTGTTGCCGTCTTACTGTTCTGATAAACTTGAGACTGAATTTTTTACTCAGAAATGTACTTTGTTTTAACAGAGCCTGGAGCTTTTATTTTTTATTTTTTTCCCCTGCTAATTATCCACAGTATCTAGTCTGCTGGACCATTCTGGGTCAAAATAATTTTGACTGAAAAAGGTCAAATGTGGCAAATGATATCGTATATCTCTGGAAAGTTGAGCAGAAACTAGTTTTTTCTCAGGGAGAATATCTTTTTCAGTCTTGACATCTCACAGTGCAGGAAAAGTTCTCCCAATGCTGAGATGTACTAACTACACATACATCTCTTCATTAAAAACATATAGATAGATTGATTAAGCAATTTGTCTCAGTACTTCAGTCCGAATTAATGGGAAGCCACAGAAAGATCTAGCTAGTCAGACTTTATCAGCTTCACAAATTTTGCTCAAGTATCAGTGGGACAACAGTATGCACCCATTCATTAAAAAAGAAGATTGATAAACCATTACTGTTATAACTGTGTTCCTTAACTGGTTCACACCACTGCCACAGCAGTTGCACACAGTGTCCATCACATTACGCTCTCAGGAAAACGTCCCTAGACAAATCATAAGCCTACACTTTGCATTTAGTAGTCGTTGTATTTTTATGTAGTGATGCACGGTTCTTTTTCCCCAAATACTATCCTACAATATTAATCTTCATCTATTGCCTCGTCCTTCATCCTATTTATTTATTTTATAATTAACTAGACAGTATTAAAAAAAATTCATCTTTCTTCTTCTAGATATCAGGTCTTTCATACAATCTTGCATGAAGTTTTAAGTATTATTTTTGCTGCTGTGAAACTACACAAAGCTATAATTTACGTGCAGGTTTAAACATAAACATTTCTTTACTAATGGAAAACCAAACCTCATGTTTTTGTTCAGTTTGTTTGTTCCAGGAAAATATTTATCTGGTTGCCTGTTTCAAAATCCTCTACTTAAAGGTCAAAGATTAAAGCTGAGCACATTTCTGTGCCCTCAAACCTAGCATAGCAGACAACCTCTGTTGTCTTGGTTTCCTGCTACTCAGTATTTTGTCAAACACTGATTACGAATAACACCCTGAGCAGTTATCTCTATATGGTATGTTTCTAACTCAAATGTCATAACCAATGAGTCACCATGAGTAAGAGAAATAAGATTACCTTTTAAAATAATTTTACGGTAATACTCTTCTTAAATGTCATAGCTAACAGCTCATTCTTTTGCGTGACATGCAACTTTGAAATAAAACCCACTTGTGAATGTACAGTGACTTGGTATTTCCATGATGAAGAGAGGAGTGGATTACTTTTACTGTATATCTTTATTTGTTACATTTTGGAGCTCAGATCCATTTGCCACAGAGATTTAAATTCATTATTATCAGTACAAATACACTACCACTTCTTTCATAGTTTTATCTTTTTTTGCATTCACAACACTTCATAGGCAGAGAGGATATAAATCAGGCTATTGAAAATTGGAAAGCTTTAAAATAAAATAATGAGCAAAGAATTTTCCAGTAGGTGGGGCAATAAAAAAGAAAGGCAGGTCCCCCAAGAGTCACAAACATGGAAGATTACAGCAGAGGAAACAGCCAAGATTGGATAAGCTGCTGAACAGGCAGAAACAGAGGCAAAGGCTAAAGGCATAAAGGAGAATGGAAAGGGACTTTTGAATTAGTGATAAAGGACCCGTTATCTACATTTCTTTAACTGACTGATGTTACAATGGATGTAAAATAGAAAAACAAGGAAACTTGTAGAACTGTTAGCATTTAAATAAGTGTTTTGAGGCAAAGGCTCAGAGGCAGAGAAATTCAGTTAGAGTTTGGGCAGGATGTGAACCTGTTTCCAGGAACCGTGGTGTTATTAAAGGGACTAACAACTTCTCATGACATGAGCCCATTCGCTATATGCAATAATTTGTATTGCTGCTGTCTCTGTCATCTTATCACAGACCTGAGTGGAGAGGCGTGTCCTGGCATCCAGGCCCAGGTCCAGCTGTAACTTCAGAGGTACTGTTGGTTTCTGTGTTTCATTCTCAGGGCAAGCAAAGCATCTGCCCAGCCCCAGAGTAGCTCCAGGCCCACCACGGCTGTGCTCCCTGGCAAGCTCATGGTCTGCTCCAACACTGAGGCCCCCAGCCTGGAAAGTCTTACGCAACTTGTGAACCTTATGTTTCTTTTCTTGGAAACACACAAAACTTAAAAGCGGTTGAAATCTTTGTTTGCTATTTTCACCACACGAGTATGCTGGAGGAGCAAACAGCTTTTTGCTCTCTGCTGTACTAAACTGTACACACTGATTTGTCAAAAGGATGTAGGTCCAGGAGCTAGAAAGTCCTTTAGCCTAATCCCACCTACAGACAAGCTTTATCACTTTATGCTTAGATAGCTTTTTGAAAAGATTTCAATGAACAAACATTTTTTCCATTTGTCAGACAGTCTCAAGGAGTTTACTGTGAATTACTAAACTTGCAAGCTGAAATTGTGCTAGAACTGGGCTGAAAATACAGATCTGACAATACACCAGGTTGCGAGGTGTTTTCTTTTTAAGAAATCCTCGGGCTGCAAAGCCCATTTTTAGGTGTCAGAAATGTGTCTCACTTCCAAGACATAAATTATCACTGACCATTTCAAAGAAAGGCTAACCGAGCAGCTAGAGCACTAACTATTGACCCAGGAATATAACTTCTGCTGGAGTAGAGTTGGAAGGTAACAAGTCAAATTGTGTAGCCTTGTTTCTTTACATCTGCCTCTTCATCTTGGTCTGCCAAGTTCTCCTCTTAAAACTAATAAAACATTATTTAGAGGAATCAGTACATTTTTCTTGAAAGTTTGATCCATTCTCTGACGATGTGCATGCTTAAAAATTACACAAAACTTGGCAAGTAGCAGATTTAGAACATAATCTATGAACCTATCAACAATGCCAACTTTTTTGAAGGAATCTCCACCTAAAACCAAGAGTTTTCTGATCAACTTGTGCTACAAAATCAGCACAAATTTCAATTACTGTTCCTTTGAATACAGGAATTTTGATATCTCCTTATTCCATCATCTTCATCCCCTTGATTTTTTTGTAATTGACACAAGAAAAATTGTTACTTTCAAACAGACTTTGTTTCCTCTTCTCAAAAGCCTCTTTTAAAGCAATTCTAGTTCAAGACAGGGAAACTTATACTTTTTAGGACTTAAGAATGTTTTCTTTCAAGCACTAAATTTTTTTAAAAATTCTTTTTCCACATATCTAATATACATCCAATGAAAACAAACATTTTGCTGATGTTGTGAAACTATGATGCTCTCAGGCAAAGAATTAAAAAAATGACTGAATCACTTTTAAAAGTTTTTTTATAAGAGTGAGAGGAAAATAATCCTGTCATGTGAAATTTCACATTTCTAAACAAAAATATACTTGAAATATAAAACAAAACTGTAATTAGCTGATGTTCAAGAATGAAAATTAAATATCATGTAATACATACTGTATCTGTCTCAACACCGTGGATTTCTCATTATTCCTTAATAGCAAGTAAGAAGCATACTTGAAGAACTTATCTTGAATATTGTCTCACAAGAATTTTATGTGCCTGGCCATTGACAGGAAAATAAGCAACCCATTCCAGCTGAATTTCCCCGTAGAGAAATATCAGTGTATATGAAGATGAACAGCCTGGCTAAAATTTTTAATCTCTCCCTCTTGCTAATAATACTATGAAAAAGGTGATTAGGGGCATTGTTATAAAATTTTCCTGTCCCTGGAAATTTACATGAGTTTATATGGCTGATGGTCTAAACTGAGATGGCCAAAGAGCTGTAGGTGGGAGACAACAGGCTGTGATGGCCACTCCATTCTGACAAGGACACTCATCCACCCTTTTTTGACACAAACTAGACAGAACTCAAAAATATACTGGAGGCTGAAACCAGAACCTTAGGTCTCTTCACTGCTTTTCTGCTTTTCATCTGGCCTTACACGTCTCTTTCACGCCCAGTTCCACTATGACTCTGTTTGAATGGGAGAAAATCCAATCTACTTGCAGCAGAGGAGTCAATTCACCTGCACGGAGCTTTGATTACAGGTCTGTGGCTATAAGCTCTCTAACCACCAGGCTATTTATTGTGCAGCTAGTGAGTGTTGGTGTCACCACCATATTCTCCTCTCTGGACATCTTGTGTAGGACTCATGTGCTCATCTCTCTAAATACAGATCATGACAGTCTGTTCAGACTAGAACTTGTCTCCCAGAAGAGGTAAAACTGACAGGTAAGTGACAAGCTGATCACCCCAAGAGCCTCAAGGCTAGCTAGAGTTGTGACTATGGGGCAAACTGTTCCAGAAAACAGGTCAGCTGGCATTGCTGAGAGTAATTATTTTACCATTATTTATAAATCTGTACTACTTCTGTCTTTCAGCTACATTTTAAAATGCTCATTGCACCAGTTGTCCCGCTTTGTGCATGCCCAAAGACCACTAAAGCGAATTGTATGAAGTTCAATAAAGCCAAGTGCCGGGTCCTGCACTTTGGTCACAACAACCCCCTGCAACGCTACAGGCTTGGGGGTGAGTGTCTGGAAAGCTGCCCAGCAGAGAGGGACATGGGGGTGCTGGTCAACAGCCAACTGAACATGAGCCAGCAGTGTGCCCAGGTGGCCAAGAAGGCCAATGGCATCCTGGCCTGCATCAGATATAGTGTGGCCAGCAGGACTAGGGAAGTGATTGTGCCCCTGTACTCGGCACTGGTGAGGCCGCACCTTGACTGTATTCAGTTTTGGGCCCCTCACCACAAGAAGGATGTTGAGGTGATGGAACAGGTCCAGAGANGTCACCATCCCGGAGGTGTTCAAGAAACGTGTAGATGTGGTGCTTTGGGACATGGTTTAGTGAGTTAGGTGGTGTTGGGTTGGACTTGATGATCCTTGAGTTCTTTTCCAACCTTAATGGTTCTATGATTCTATGATTCTAAATGTTAGAAGGGCCATAATGGAACTAATGGTCCATGTAGCATTGCATTTTGTCTCAAAAAGTGACAACATGGGTTGTTTAAAGAGATAAGTCTGGCCACTTCATGCTATCCTTTTCTATTTTGCTCTCCCAGAATTCATGATTGTTGCATTTGAGATATTAGAGGGAACATCTTTCCTGGTCATTTCAGAATCCACTTATAGATCTGTTTTCCCCTAATAAATCTGTTGAAGATCCTTCTACTGTCTGTTTCCACAATCTCCTTTGACAATAAGTTACAAAATTTCCTTACCTGTTGAGAAAAGAAGTACTTTTTACCTGTTTTAAACCAACATTATACTAGTTTCACAGAGTGCCCTTGGTCTTACCTGGAGAGACCAGCTGAATAGCAGTTCTCTGCTTAACTTACAAGAAATTCATGACTTTGTGAACCCCAATCATATTCACCTTCAGACTTTTTTCCTCTACATTAGAGATTTCTAGCCTTTTGAAAGTCTTGCCTCCCACATCCTTAGCCATTTTTGTTGCCCTTCTTTCTAACATCTTTAATTACAATGCACCCTTCCTGAGTTATGAAGATCAGAAACAAACACAGAACTAACACTAATGGATGTCTTTTTGGAGTCTTTGGTTCTGAAATGTTGTGATTTGAGCTGTAGATATCAGTGAATGCAGAAGACCTGCTATTTCCCCATCTGGAGCTCAGCGATAGAAGAACAGATTGGTGCACAGCAAATGTGAATCCTCAGCACCTGATTCACAAAAGCTCCTCCAGAGCAATCACTAACTTTCAATGTGTAAGGCCACTCCATGGCCATGAACAGTTTTTCCCCATTATTTAAAAGAAAATAATTTGATTAATTCTCTCTCATTTACATGTTTGAAGAACATACAGTAACTCAATCAGACAATTATATTTCTTTAAGAGTTCTTTAAAACAACTCTGCCTCCTTGTTGCACTGGCACAATTAAGACCAGGCCCAATTATTTCAAACCTTAAACAAATGCAAAACACATTTATAGTTGGGAAGCCTGTATTATCAATGAACTCTGCAAAAATTATACTTAAATGTTTCTGCTTAAATTAACTTAGTATTTTAGTGAAGTCATTCAGTGGGTGAGTTTACACACAGTATTTCCTTTTAGGAATCTAACAGATTCTGTTTCCAATTCAAATCGGGAGGCTTCCAGCCTGTGCGGCACTGACTCTTACCATCTCCATAGAGAATGTGTGTGCTTTTTCTTTGTGTGATTTATTGCATGGCACTGAGCAACAGCTGACATTGAGACCTAATACCACAATCCATTCCTCAGGGTCGCATCTCTACCTTTATGCAGAGATTTGCATTTTGTCCCTTCAAAGGTAGGTTTTGTAGTTGCAAGTTCAAGTCAACCCAAAAGTCAGACGGGACCTTGTAATTCAGTATTAAGAGATCTTCAGGAAGCAAGAAATTTAAGATAAATGGCTCCTTTCCAGTATGTTTCTTTGTCTCTCAAAATCTGTGATTCCAGTTCAGACATAGTTTATACTACCGTCTCTCAAAGTAGCAAGGATTCACTTTCTCTAATTTCTATTATACTATTTACTCAAGCACTATTGTGTGCCTATTGTCTCTCTACTGAGAGACTATTAAATTTCTTCTGTTTGCTGATGAGCACACTTACTCCAAATCAGCATACTAGTGTGAGCATCTCTCGGCTTCCTTTCTCAGTCAGAAACCCTCAAGCTGCAACTTCCGAAGAGGAAGAAAAGATTATCTTAACTCAGAATAAGATAACCTATGCTGATTAACCCACACTAAAGTCCTGCTGGAGATAAGACTGTTGCAGGCTGAACCATGTCAACTAGTCAAGAAAAAAGGTAAGATTTTTATCTTTAAAGAATTGACATGTGAAACTAAGTGTAGTTACTTATGGTACCTGAAAAAAATAAGCTTACTGAGGAAAGTAAAATTTTAATTTTTTCATTAGGAGACCTGGTGAAATAGTCAGTTAAATAAATGTCAGATGATTTTATTACTTAGCCTTTTAAAATATATTTTGTTCAGTTTTCCACTGGAGGAAAGTTAAGTTTGTAAGGAAATACTTGAATTTTGCGTGTCTTAATTTTATTAAGATTGGAACTAGGAATTAAGTTTCCAG
This sequence comes from Syrrhaptes paradoxus, assembly GCA_013400615.1. Lineage (NCBI taxonomy): Eukaryota > Metazoa > Chordata > Aves > Pterocliformes > Pteroclidae > Syrrhaptes > Syrrhaptes paradoxus. The sequence continues at coordinate 7,416 of VZTO01004640.1, read as the reverse complement.
AAGTAGTTAAGTCTTGTTTAAACATAGGTGTTTTTAAATTTTTTTTACTATTTTTTAAAATTTCCATTCTCTTTCATTTTGACTATGGAATTCTTCCCATACGTACAAACATTGAAAGTATTCTTTCAATAAGAATTTGCTATTTGATTGAAAGAAAAATATTTTGCTACAGTTTGCCTGAGTTGAAAGAGTTCTGATAAATCCCTAGTGAGTTTGAATGTTACTTGACTTCCTTCCTGTCCTGAATCCTGGCCTGTGTTATGTAGTGAAAGGAGCCTGGAAACTCAGCTGCCTGTCACCAAGCATTGCCGCAGCCTGTCTCTAAGGGCTTTCCAATCTCCTGCCCCGGACTAGCCAGAAAACTGCATCCCTTAAAGCTGAAGATGCTAGATCCACCTGTACTCCGTCTTCCAGAGCATCCTTCAGGGAAAATGGAGAAAAGGTGCTCAATTTATGCTTATGAATGTAACGAAGCCAAAGGCGAGGAGATCAGAGTGGTACAGAATTAAATTTCTCCACCAAGCACTACAATGAAATGATAATAATCCTGGATGAAAATCTGTATTTATTTGCTGCATCCAGACAATGTGAGTCCCCTTTCTACTTCCAGGCCAAATGGCTGACATAAGTAGTGCTTAGAATAGCTCTCAGGGAACATTAGAGAACAGGGTTTTTCTTTTATGTTATTTATTATCTGTGTTGTCTGATCTTCAATATTTTCATCATCTTTATAGGGATTGTGTTTCCTTCCAGTGTCTTTCACCATCCTTGGGGACTCTTAAACATTTATGTCTACACTCAACAGGAGAAACTGAAAATATTGTACGTGACTTCAAGCTAAATGTATTACTAGGGAAATAATGAAATTCTGCCAAATTTATTTGCAAGAAGAACTGTGGAAAACCTGTACTTGTAGCAGTCAACAGGCAGATGTGCACAGTAACATAATGAAGTGTAAGGCAAATATTTAACAAATCATATAATTGCTGGCTTCTGTAGATTGTTGTAGGCATACCAGCATTTGGACCTTGGAATTAAAGGGAAGACTGCACCACACTTATTTTCCCTCCACCATTCTAAAATTTCAAAAGAAAAATGATAAGGGAAAAACAGAATTATCAGAGGAACCCGATTTCTAGTATGTAGGTACTCAACACTTTTGCAAGACTATCAGACTGCTTTGAGGGCAAGAATTTGGGTTATCCCTTAGTTATGTTTCTAAAAATATTTGGCATTATGTATTATCTTATCCATAAGCAGCTCTGCAGGAGGCAGATCAGCATTTATGGTTTTCCCTAAAAGATGGTTTTAAAAAGCCATGTGGTTAACTTGGAGCTGTTACCAACCTATTAAGGAATATAATATTGGATTTATCACCAGTGAAATATTATTGCTGAAATATGACATATTTTTCATCATTCATTTATGAATGATTACTCATTTATGAAACACATTTAACTCATCACAGTTGAACACCAGCTTAAAATTTCTTGTGTTATGCAACTGAATTTAGTTTTCTGTTAAAATATTAACGACAAAAAGTTGACATTTTCTTTTAGTCAGACTCTCCATGACAAACATAATAGTGTAAATGACTCCTTTAGATCATCTAATGACACCAGCTATTGCAAACAAAGAGTTTGAAAATATAGTTTATTTTTAGCTGATAAGAGTCCAAAAGCCCCACAGTAATTACCACATTAATTCAAAATTTTTCAGTTTATTGCAAATTAATATCAAGCAGCTAACCAAAAAGGATTTTACTTTGTGCTTTGGCTACCCTTTACACTCTAATGAGCAGAACCTTGTTCTACTCACAGACTGCTCTAACTTCAGCCAAGTCTAGGACAGTTTGAGAGCTGTGGGGTCACAGCCATCTCCCCCTCTTTTCTCTCATACTAAGTCATAAATGACTCCAACCATTTTAGCCCTGATGCACTGCATTCGGTAGGAATCATCCTATTAACTTTAGTGGGATCATGTTACAACTTTGAAGTTAAAAAAAAATGCTCCATGTCTTCTTAGACGAATCATCATATAATTTAAAAAAATCATTCAAATGCTAGTTCTATATGAAACACAGGAAATTGACCACAATGTGATTTGTTTCTATTTTTTTTTTTTGGCAGTATTTCTTTCACAGAAAAATCATTTTTTCTCTATAATCTATGAGCAATTTAGCAAGGATGCTCTGCTCCAGCTCTTCTCTGGAGGTTAAATAATGTTTTAAAAAGAGTGTAAGTGTTTCAGGACTACAAGTATCCCAAGAAGTTAAACAACTACTTGTAATTCTGTGCAAAAACTCATTAGTGCTTACTTCATGTCTTTAATGTAGGGAAAAAAAAATCCTGGGCACTAAAAATATAATGTGCCCTTATGTGTTCATTGTAAGGGGGAAAAAATATTTCAGGGTTATATAACTTTCACACAGTATTTTAAATCTAAATATGTGGCTCAATATTAATGAAATAAAATAGTTACAAGGAGGCTAGATTTTCAGGCAGTTAATTCACGTCCGTCATAGAAAAAATTTTTTCAAGGTAGCCTGAAACTTCTTTTACTTTTGCCTTTAACACCTTTGTTTTCTGGAGTCAATTTAAAGGCAATCATGAAGAGGTTAAATGAACATTCAATTAATATTTTTATTACCTTGCCTTTACCAGAAATTCTTTAAATTTTATTTGCTTAGGTTTTGCACTACTCTAATCTTCCCCGTCTCTTCTGCTCCCCTCTAAGAAGGCTTTATCATTTATATATTTTTCAAAAGCCTTCAGCCTGGAAAGGGCAATTCATTGAAAAGTATGTATTGGATTTATTATTTCATAATTGTAATTTGAAATATGTCCTCTGGTTCATGATCATAGGTTTAGAAGGATTATTATGCAAATTCTTGTTTCTATTACTTGGCAACAAAACTTGTTTTAAAATGAGACCAGTGTCCTGCGGTATCAACTCTTGAGAATATTTCTGAAGACTACACTGGTAGCTTTTCAATCTTAATTGCTCTCCTTGTATTGCTCATTCTTTGTCATGAAGTACTGTAAAAATATTTACCTAAATTTTTAGGCCATTTACAGAAATTAATTTGAGAATAGTTGTCTCAGAAGAACACCTGTATTTACACAAGAAAAAATCTTAAACTGCCATGTCTGTTCTCTATCCCAGGTTTACACTGGGCCCTCGCAGTGGAAGCAAGGTTCTAGTTTTCCACAGGCTTGTCTCACTACCTACAGAAACAACACAAATTAGTACAACAAACTGTATTTTATGATAAGATAAAGACCTTTTCCTGAAAGCTTGTTTTTGGGGCAAAATATTTTGCAGTAGTGATAACTCATTGTGAGCCATTTGGTTATTTTCCTTCATCTGAACCCAGTTGTAGGGATCTATTTCAATTTATTATAGAACCTAATTAACTCTCAACTTCTTTGAAATAGGAAACTTTTGCTCACACTTGTATCAGTTTCAACAGCAAAATGTAGGAAACTAGGAGTTTTCCTGCTTTTAGCCTATGAACTGGCTTTTTACAAGCCAATCGACATTTGACATGGAGAACAGGGAAGGAACAAGTTAGTATGATTATTTTCATACCCACTAATCCTGTGTGTACATTGCGATACATACTGGTGCTGTGCTTGGCACAGAAGACAAAGAACACAATGCTAGTGCAATATTTTCCTCATGCATAAAACACATTTCTTCCCCTCTAACATCCATTAACTTAGAATGTCAAGAGCAAACGTTTTGCTTTTTTGGTGGAAATGCTTCCCTGGGCAAGCATGTTTTCTAAAATGATTTGGGTACTCTTCTTGAGTACTAATGCACAAAGTCAGGAATATCTGACTTTGTGATGGCTGGAAGTAATTTCCATGAAGAAATACTGCTGTGGATGCTTAATTTTTGAAACAACAACAACAAAACCTCAGAGAAAGCTTTGTGGTTTCTCAAAAATCAAAAAACCTAAATATATGTGATTTTTTTTTTGGCATTCAACTGTAATATGGTATGCACTCAACATGTTTTTCTAGCACGAAGTATCAGGAAAAAAAAAGTCTAAGTTGTTATTTTCTATGCAGACTGAAAACCTACTTAAACAGGATTTGTTCTGATTTCTCTCCAATTAAAATGGAATTCAAATAGCTGAAAGTTCTTAAACAATGTAAACAGCAATAGTGAGGGTACTAATAAAAATTATCTGGTGGTAACTTTAGCTTTTAAAACTGTTTTTAATTTTTCTATACCTATCACTGACAAAAAAGGAAAGTTTATTTATAGGGGCAAAAGAACAACAAGGTAATGGCAATATGAAAAGATATATTTTAATATGTTTTGACTTATATTTTTAGCTTCATTCCCTATGTCATCAAGACAACTGTTGCCTAATAATTCACCATTTCAGTTCTTTCTTTAGTTACTTCATATAATAGCTTTCTTACTTTAAAACCTAAGAAGCAATGATGCTTTTGTAACTTGCTTACCAGTGTAAATTACCACATTTAGTGTTTCAGACTCTCCAGCTTCCCCTTGGAGAAAGAGGTGATCCCATTGTTCCCCGGTTGAGAGCACCTGCCATAGATAAATCCAAGTCACTGTCTATAGGATGGCAGTGCCACATAATGATGTCAGTTATGGCTATATGTTACGTTTTCCATTTCCGTTATGATATTTATTATTGTCTGAAAAGAAGATCAAACATTTTAACTTAGTAGACCTTCGGTTTCTCAACTGACTTAGGTAAGGAAGAGATTTTGGGAACAGAGTGGTAGAATGTGAGCTATCTATGCACTGACAATATAAATAAGTCACTTCTTTCCCCTTTCAAGGTCATACAAGGGGTTGTCCTGGTATTTAGAAGTAACTGTAGAGTGGAAAGGTGCTTCCTGAATTCAGAGCTTTCATATTCCTTACTTCTTTTCTTAAAAAAAAAAAATTCCCTACACCTATACGCTAGTAGCTTTGTCAAAAGCATTATTAACTGTTTGAAGTCTCAAAACTGTAAAGGTCAATGCTATTCAGATGAGTTTTGAGGAAGAAGGAAAGCTAATATTGCTAGTAGGACAAAACGATCAGTAACAAGCAGTTTTACTCTAATCTTTTATAGAGGCCTGCAAAAAATGCTACAAATTATGAAATAACAATTGATTCTGTTATTTTGATAGCTTATGGTTTCCTCACAGTAATTTCCATAACTAATGGGACAAGGAGTTTCAGAATTATTTTTTATTTATTTTACGATTAGCAATTGAGTTCCATACAGACAAGGAGAAATAACATAGTTCATCTATTTACCAACAACAACATGGTTATTAAGAAAATGTCATCTGTTGCAGAGCTTTTGTTTTTTTGCTATCTGGAGTAATAGTGTTAGTGAAGATTTAAAATTTGTGAAACAGGAAAGAATAAACTTTTCTGTCATGGCTGAAAACTCCACCTCCAGCATCAACTTGTGTGCCTGAGTTCTTATGGGAAAAGACATTAACACTTACTGTTGGAGCTCTTTGTTAAATATAATAGGCAAAATTTTTCTATATATATGCATGTGGAGATCCTGTTGTTACTAGAGAGATCCAGGCTCAGAAAAAAAGAGAGAATTTGGCCTTTCATTGGTAAATATTTCATGGCTTTTTTTTTTTTTTTAAACCACCTGCTGTGTTCTGACACGCTAATGAGAGATAAAACTGTGGAAAAAGTCTTTTCAGTCCTTTTATGTTATGCTTAAAGTGTGAATGTTGTATACAGCGAAGGAAATCTTCAGAATTCAAATATACATGAAAATGGTTGATACTATGATTTTTTTAAATAGTTTTAAAACTGTTTCTCAGATTACTGATAATTTGAGCAACTGTATGCAGTTATTTCTAAGTCTTTTTCTATAAGGACTAAATGACAAAGGAGAAGTTTTCAAGTTCAGTCAGATTAGGAAAAAAATTTTAAAAATAAAGTGGCATTGGTGACACTTTATAATGTCTTTGTATACCTGAATATTTCACCATTATGCTGACAATATTCAAAGACAATTTAGACATTTCTTTTGTAACAATAAGGATGGTTATATACTGCTTGAATCTTCCAGTTTAGGCAGTCTGTGCCAACAGAACAGGAATTGGATTCAAATAACTTAGTCTCACAGCATCCAGACTGAAGAGCTCTCCTGTCTAGCTCAGTAATGCATGCTGCTTGAGTGGCACGTGATTGCCAATAAAACCATCAAATGTTTGAAGAGTCTTTAACTGATGATAGGTAAGGTTAAAACCAAAGGTTTCTTGTAAGGGTCATTCCACTTTGTGATCCCTATTTTTACTGACTTCCAGATTTTCTGGTCTTGGAAAACACATTCCTTGCTGTGGAGTTGCAAACTTTTCAGTGTGCTCAACAAAACATTTAGGATGTGGGTCAGATAACTACTAATGCCATGTTACATTCTTCCTTCCATGTTCTGGACTGTAATCCCACTCACTGGCTATGTGCACCAATTTTGTAAATTCAGTGTTATGTTTAAATCCCAGTGAGATTACTCGAGTTATTCGAGTGTAAATCTTTCTAGGACTGGGGCGTAAGCCTATGTAGTCCCAGGGCAGGAAAACTTTTTAGCTTGTCTTCTACAGGGCCAAGCACACTGTCAGAAATAACAAATAAATAATACTGTGGAAATATCATTATCTGAATCACAAGTCTATTTTTGAAAAAAATATCATGTTCCCTAGTGGGTGAAACATTATTCCAGGCTAGATCAATCTTGAGTTCGTACTTCAATGTTACATATCGTAGCATAGCCAAATACTATGTAATTCTTCCAGTGGACTCCTATTTACTGTTAAAAACAACATAGTTTTTTTTCAAGAAAACAGTAAAGATTTTACCATTTTCTTTCCACAAACATAGTGAATATATTATTAGAACAGAAAAGTTCTACTTAATGTCAAATATTTAACTTTCATTTTTTATAAGGATTATGATATGCTTTAACCTAATTTTACATCCATAATAACTATTCCACTGTATTCAGTTACATGTAGAGATAATTACCTGGAGATAAATACCATGCATATTCTTGACTCATGTTTACATGCATGGGTTATCTCTACAGTAACCTTTGAGATCATCCTAGAAGCGACACCCTTTCTGGGTAAATCAGAACTGCAAAAACCTGTATATTTCAGTCTCTTTTAAGTATTTCTCTTCCTGGACTATAAGAAATTCTGTCTGGGGGTTGAAACAGTATCACGTGCTGTTGAAAAAGACTATTCTTCTCCTGCAAGGCAGGATCTGCTACACCACTGTCACAACAGTTGTCAAACTTATTCTGAGCAACCTCAAATGTTGGAGACTGCTCCACCTCCAAGCAATATGCTTCAGTCTTCACCAGTAGAGAGTCTTCCTTCATCTCTAACCTGAATCTTTCCTTTGTAATTAAAT